>ML427543.1:0-10570 GCA_005239525.1 Nicotiana knightiana
TAACTCTTTTGCCTAGACTGAGCTGCACGAAGTCTCTCTTGAATAATCTTGACCTTATCTAAGTCCTCCTGAACTAAGTCTGTACCCAACAACCAAGCCTCTCCTGGCTCAAACCATCCAAGTGGAAATCTACACCGTCTACCATATAATGCCTCATAAGGAGCCCTCTGAATGCTCGACTGATAACTATTATTATAAGCAAACTCCGCTAACGGCAAGAACTGATCCCACGAACCTCTAAAGTCAATAACATAAGCGCGAAGCATATCCTCCAATATTTGAATGGTACGCTCGGAGTGCCCGTCAATCTGAGGGTGAAATGCTGTACTCAACTCTACTCGGGTACCCAACTCACGATGAACTGCCCTCCAAACAAAGTAAACTGCGTACCCCGATCAGAAATGATAGACACGGGTACCCCATGAAGGCGAACAATCTCCCGAATATACAACTCAGGAAACCGCTCCGTAAGTATAAGTACTTGCCACTGGAATGAAATTCGCTGATTTAGTCAGCCTATCCACAATAACCCAAACTGCGTCAAATTTTCTCTAAGCCTGTGGGAGCCCAACAATGAAGTCCATAGTGATACACTCCCACTTCCACTCAAGAATCTATATCTGCTGTAGCAAACCACCAGGTCTCTGATGTTCATATTTTACATGCTGACAATTTAAGCAACGAGCCACATACGCAACAATGTCCTTTTTCATCCTTCTCCACCAATAATGCTGCCTCAAGTCCTGGTACATCTTGGTTGCACCTAGGTGTATGGAATACTTAGAACTGCGACCCTCCTCAAGGATCAACTCATGAAGGCCATCAATATTAGGCCCACATATACGACCTTGCATCCTCAAAACACCATCATCTCCAACTGTAACCTTCTTGGTATCACCATGCAGAACTGTGTCCCTAAGGACCGCCAAATATGGGTCATCATCCTGCCGCTCCCGGATACGGTCAATTAGACAAGACCGAGCGACTATAAAAGCTAGAAAATTGCTGGGAAAGATATCCAACCTCACGAACTGATTAGCCAATGTTTGAAGGTCTGAAGCCAATGGTCTCCCACCAACTGGAATATACGCAAGGCTGCCCATACTCATCGCCTTTCTACTCAATGCATTGGTCAACACATTGGCCTTCCCTGGGTGATACAATATGGTGACATCATAATATTTTAGTAACTCTAATAATCTCCGTTGCCTCAAATTTAGATCTTTCTTCTTGAATAAGTACTGGAGGCTGTGATGGTTAGTAAGAACCTCACACAGCACACCATAATGATAGCGCCTCCAACTTTTCCATGCATGAACAATGGCTTCCAACTCTAAGTCATGAACAGGGTAATTCTTCTCATGGACCTTTAGCTACCGAGACGCATATGCAATCACCTTGCCATCATGCATTAATACTGTACCTAATCCAATACGAGATGCACCACAATATACCGTGCACAATCCTGAACCTGTGGGCGTCACCAACACTGGCGCCGTAGTCAAATCCATCTTGAGCTTCTGAAAGTTCCACCCACACTCGTCTGACCACTTGAATGGGACACCCTTTCGGATCAATATTATCTTAATAGTTGTTCATAATCAATTTCAGAATCACCCAATAACTTCATGTAACAATAATCCCCTTTCTACCCTTCACAATACTGATAACGAGATGCGATTCATGAAGACCTCATAATCATATACCCGAATTAAAGTGTCTCATTTAACGCCACATGGGCAGGCACCTACCTTGTAGGTTAAGGCTCAATAATTATAGCACGAATTTTGGAAATTTATGCACAGATAGTTAATTAATTCATTCATTCATTTATTCATTTACTTATTTATTTATTTATTATTATTATTTTATATGTAAGTTGTTGAATAAGCCTAACAGGCATGACTCCCTACCAGTACTATAGTAAAATTTTAACTCACAAGAGAGAACTTAAACACAAGAATTTTCATCACAAGGACCTCGTTCTTACATAACTTCCACCGTGACTCGTAGCTCAATTTAAACATTTCAAATCATATTAAAATGCAAGGATCTCGTCCTTAATTCTGAATCACAAGCAACATGCGTATCGTGCCAATCGAAATATTCCATTTCTTTCCTTTAAATATTTTCTATTAAACACAATTACAACACGTAATGATAGACACAATTATCTCCATAGAATTACTCAATACAAGTATTCACATAAGTAGATTTTAGAGTTACGAGGCTCACCCGAGAGTGGAGCATATTGGAAGAATTTTATTAGATACGCATAACCGTATTAAGTTCAGGAAATCATCACTTTATAATAATTGGAGATTTTTCTTGTAATGACACCATTTAATGTAATGACCTTAGCCATACCATAGAGAGTATATCAACAGGATGGGTCTCCACCTTTAGGAATCTAACCTCCACTTTCGACATTCCGACTCTTTTTTTCCCTAGCTAGTCATGTGAGTTGAGCTATAACTGCAATGGGGCACGTAGCCTGGGTTCTGATGAAATATGACTCTCCAAAGTCTAGGACAATTTCTACCACTTGCCAAAATGAAGTATCAACTTGATGGCATGTTCTGACATTGTCATGGTGACCTGACACAATCGTTCAAACCTTATGCGCCACGCATAATGGAAAGTTCGAGAAACAAACTCTTTCAAAAGCATTATGAGAATTGAGTCAAATAGTTGGTGTTGCAATGATTGGTCGTCCTCTTCGTAGGCTTGCTTCGACCACCGTCGACCAGTTTCTCCTTTACCATGTTGACTCAACACCGCTGAGCTACCCCACTTATTCATGTACTCTTCGCTATTCCTTGGGGTAACTCTTATTGCTATTGATGCAAAACGATCCCACAAGTAAATCTTTATACAAATAATATAGTCTAGAAGCTTGTCAACCACTATACTCCCTCTGGAGCACCCCAAAATCCGCAACCGTAACTTTCACGCTGAGTAAACCTTCTGTTGATCTAAAGTTGTTTATATAACTCCTTTGGTACTGAGGTATATGGTTATTAAGGAGACATACACACCGGAATCCTTAGCTTTATATCTTGCAAAAATCTCAGTTATACCTTTCAAGCCAAAATCGATATAACACATGACCCCACAATCTATTCCTTGACAGTGGAATTCTCCACTTGGCACGAAGTCATAGGTCACGATGCTTGATAATCTGCAATGTTAAACTTTACAGCTCATATAATTCAACCCCGTTGCTTTCAACTATTCCCTTGTATCGCAATACTGGAGTAACTATGAATCCCTCTGGGATATGGGCTAGTCCAAAATGTACTGACTGAGTTAGAACCTCCGCGTCCAGATCCATTTGAGACTTTACAATAGGTGTTGATGTTCGAGCTTTAGACTGAGCTCTGCTTCTGTCTCTTCCCCTGATCGTGGTTGTCATTAGGGATTCATCTCTTGTCCGGTTATAGACGCTTTGCGTGTTGTCGAGATTTTGTGCGAGGACAAGAATAGCCAAGTTCAATCATCAATGGTAGAATAAATTCGCACGATAGAGTAGAATAAAATGGAGTTGTTTCCTAACTCAATAGCCTCCGAAAGATAAGTACAGACGTCTCTATATCGATTCTTCAGACCCTACCAAGTTTATTCGTGAATTGTGAGACCTAAGCAACCTAGTGCTCTGATACCAACTTGTCACGACCCAAATTCCCAACCTCAGGGATCGTGATGGCGCCTAACACCACACTTGCTAGGCAAGCCAATATTAGAACTCGAATAATTTATTACTTAAGCACAAATAAATAACTTCCAAAGGAACTTAATTAGAATAATTCCCAACAACAATAAAATAAAATAATAATAATAACCATTTAAATAAAACGGATCACAAACTAATTTTGCAAACAACTCTAAGACTACCCCAGGGTCTGGTGTCACAATCCACGAACTACTAAAGAATACTACAAATAATGACCGAAAGAAATTGTGTAACTGTTCTGAATATACTAAAACAATTTTATAAAAATAGGAGAAGACTCTCGGGATCTGCGAACGCCGGCAGATATACCTCGTGTCTCCGAATAAATAGATGGATGCTCTAAAAATCTCTACTGTTGGCTAGTACCTAGATCTGCACAAAAGAGTGCAGAGTGTAGTATCAGTACAACCGACCCCATGTACTGAGTAAGTGCCGAGTCTAAACTCGGCGAAGTAGTGACGAGGCTAAGGCGGAGCTTTAACAATAAACCTGTGATATTAATATATATACGATAACACAATAAAATAATTCTATACGAACAAGAAAATATATTTGAGACAATAATTGTAAAACAGGAAGGAAATCTAAACACATCAATTCAAATATTGCAACAATAATAAAGTAACACAACCGCCTTTTCAGGCCTCAGCTATAACCAATCCTCAACAATTTCCAAGTTTTCAAACTTTATCTTTGAATAAAAGTAGTGCCAAAATATGAAAATAGTAATATAAAATAGAAAGTTTCAAATCTTTGTTTTTCAAGAAAACAAAACAGTAAAAATAAACATTTAGCTTTTTAAATCTTTATTTTCTTTAAAAATCATTAAAAAATATAAATGTCCTCCCTTATCGCTCCTTGTTGCGACATGCAACCCGCTCCCATCTATCCTCCCCTATTGCTCCTCCCTAAATGTATCACCCTTATTGCTCCTGTTGCAGCGTGCAACCCGATCCCACCTGTACACCCTTATCACTCCTTGTTGCGGCGTGCAACCCGCTCCCACCAGACATATCATATCAATTTATTCATAAAAAAATTCACAATGCAGGCCAAGCCTTTCACAATACTGTTATTTCCACAATTTCAAACAGAAATTCATATAGCTCGTAAGCTTTAACCAATATCATTTCACAATAAAACCAACCAGAATATAAGTAAACACAATAAGGCTGTCAATCCAGCTCAGTCTTTATATACTAAGATAAACTCAAGAGAACAACCAACATTTTTAACACACTTACAACAACAATTACAAAACAGTTAGACTGCATTTCTCAAAACTTCCTCAATAATATCAAAACGAAACCACCAGGAACGTAAATATATATATATATATATATATATATATATAATTCGTAAAAATAATACCAAACCTCTCAACTGTTATACATATCGCAAGGAAACAAACTCAAACAACCAAAAATCTTTCCAAATAATGACAACAATATCTAACAACAGATCAACAAGGCCAAATAGTCATAGAAGCAATAATGAACATATAACAATTAGGACAATAATCAATTAAGTTGGGAACGGGAAGGGGAATTACGTTTAACAATTAATTTGGGTGGTGCATAAATACTCGTCACCACATCTATACACCACGCCCATGCATTTCACATAGCAAATAAGTGGAGAGTCCTGTTCCCTCAAGCCAAAGTTAGATCAAACACTTACCTCAATTCCGCAGGCCACTCATGCTCAATTATCGCTTTTCCATTTGAATTCACCTCTAAATTGCTCGAATCTAATCACAATTAATTTAATATCATTAACTAATTCTAAAGGAGCTAACTTTATTGAAGAATATACATTTTCCTAAGTTTTCTAAAAAAAAAGTCAAAACCCGACCCCGGACCCACTTGGTCTAAACTCGGGGTTCGGACCAAATTACGTTTACCCATTCACCACGAATCCAAATATACAATTAGTTTTAAAATCCGACCTCAATTTGAGGTAAAGAGTCAATTTTTACAAAATTACCTAATTCTACCCAAACCCTCAATTTTTACCATGAAAATTCTTAGCTTTTGATTTAAAAGTGATGAAAAACAATGAGTAATTGAAAGAGTAAAGTTTAGAATTGATTACCTATGACTTTGGAGATGATATTTGATGAAGAAATTCGTTACTAGGGCTGTGGGGTTCGAAAATTTGAAGAAGAAGTCTGTCCGTTTTATATATATTTTTCTGTCAGGTATTCTGCCTCGTTTATCATTCCAAACGATCCCGAAACTCTATTTTTACGCCTCCAATAGATTCCTTGTGAAATTTTAGTCAAGTTAGAATTTTGAATCATTCAATTTGACCTTATAATGAAGGAGATATGTAGGTTTTAATATTTGTAAATAGTGCAGATTTTTAATACGCCGTCAGTGGCAATTTCGTAATTAGCCTAAAGAATCTGGCAACCTTAGTAAAATGACCATAAAATCCTCATACGATGTCCAAATTCGATGTTTCTTTTTGCTACGAGTCCGTAATTACGATGCAGATCTAATATTCATTTAAAACAGAAATCGGAGCTCATTTACTCAATATGATATCATTTATGCTTGAAGAAACGACGTCGAAGCATAAGAAAGAACGAGCGCAACATAACCCAGACCTATTTGAAACTCACCCGAGCCCTTGGGGCCCTAACCAAACATGAAAGCATCATATGGACTTGCTCGTGCAATCAAATCATGAAAATAATATGTAAAACTATGAATTAGACCTCAAAACTCATTATTTTTCTCAAGAACACTTAAAGTTTATAATTTCTCAACCGGATGTCCGAATCACGTCAAACGAACTCTAGTTTTCACCAAATTTTACAGTTAACCTTTAAATATCATAACCAAGATGTACCGAGCTCTGGAACCAAAATATGGACCCGATACCAATGATTTTTAGCATTATTTTTTTTCTTTAATTCACAAACATTTCAACAAAATAATTTCTTTCAAAAATTGATTTCTAAGGCTTGGGAACTCGGAATTCATTTCCGGGCATACGCCCGAGTCCCATATTTTACTGCGGACCTCCCGGGATCGTGAGATCATAGATCCGAGTCCGTTTACTCAAAATGTTGACCAAATTCAAATTTTATCAAATTTAAATTATAAAAATCACTATTTCTCATATTTTAACATAAAAGCTTTCCGGTTTCACGCCCGGACTGTGCACGCAAATTGAGGTATTTAATTTTTATCTTTTTATGGTTATTTAGCATGGAACGAAGTCTAATTTTATAAAATGACCCCTTGGGTCATCACAGTTTGAACCTGTTATTTCTACAATGGATGCCACGACGCTCGTGGAATTTAAAGACAAATGGAGAATCCCTGAGCATATTGAACTCGTTCCGGTGGGTTCTAGCATTGTGCACGTACACCACCCGGGATACTACGCGTTCTATGCGTACCCATTGGTCATCGGATACATACTTCCCCTTCCTTCTTTGGCGGTAGACTTCTGCCGCTTTTATGAGGTGTGCCTGGCTTAGCTCTCCCCGTACATATACAAACTCTTCCTAATGCTCATCAAGTACACAGAGCTGAACGATCGAGGGGTTTCTCTTCAACACATGCTTCACCTCTTCGTCCCCAGTTTTCATAGGGGCACGATTCTACATCTTCGTCACCGCGGAACCAAGGGCTTGGTAATGAAGATAGATGCAAGACCAACTGCCACTTCTAGGAGAACTTCTTCTATGTCCGAACAGAGCACGTGTTATCGAACCTTGCTGGGTTTCCTAAGACATGGAATTTCGTCCGTAGGCCTTTCTTCCTTTTTATCTTTTTTTTTTAAAATGGTTGTTGGTTGTTTTCCTCTAGTGATCTCGTCAAGTATTTTTGTTTTTGCAGCCGAGAAACTACCTCCGCCGCAAGTTGCTGATATTCGCTGGTGGGTGAGGTCGATTCTACCCCCATACGACGGGGATTCACGAATGGGCACCTTTCCACGAGAGGTTTGGGCGCAAGCCTTCCGCCGATGAGTCGGCTGGTCTCGGCCTTAGGTTCTTTGTTCTTCACTCTGTATTTTTATTTACCTTATATCTTTATTTTGTCAAATTTTTCTCATTGGTGGATCAGAGAGGATCGAGAAGGGCGAGGATTCCCGTCCTTGATTTTCGTCAGCCGACTTCCTCTACCAGGACCGTACGAATGGAGACTATGGGTGAGGGAGCCCAAAATTTGGCTACTCCGCGGATCACGTACGCATCTGAACCAGGTCGTTCGGGCTCCCCGGTCGAATACTCTGGTTCCCCCAGTTCGTTCGGCGGGTGAACCTTATCATGATGATGGCGAAGAGGCCCCGTCAAAGAGGCGGAGGATAATGTCGGAGGGGGCGAATTTGATTGAAACGACCTTGAGGGATGACCCTATTTTGGCGGTGTCTGAAGCCGGCGGTTATGCCAGCCGAGGTATGGAGGTGATGCCCGTTTCGGGCGTGGAAGAGGCTGCCGTGGCGGGAGGACAGAGTTCGAAGGCTGCTGCAATTGTTCCAAGCGGTCCTTCAGCATCTCGGCAGGCTCGTACCCCCTCTTCGGCTAATGAGAGGTTGAAGGGTGTGGTGGTAGATGATTATGAATCTGATTCTGATATTGATCCTAAGGAAATGAGGCTATTTGAGGAAGGTTTTACCAGGGTCGACGTGAGGGCGGACATCCCGTATGCTCGAAATTCCATCAGACTTTGACCTGTTGGAGGATACAGTGGACTTGGTGCCCCAATTTGACCTTCTGTGCTCCACCGCTGAGAGCAGGTCTCTTCGGGAGGTCAGTGACGTTGGTTTGTCACGCGGTGTGGCTGGTATGGCCTTGAGGGTGAGTTTCCTTTTGCTATTTTATTTGTTTTGTGCTCTTTTCTTTCGTTGATTCTTCCTTCTTTCCTCCTCAAAATTACATGTTGGAGATCGAGAGTGCTCGTCGGGCTGAGACGTGGGCCGTTGTCTTTTTGAAAATTGCCGCGAAGTATCAAATCAAGTGCCGTGAGATGCACGCGCAGCTTAGGGCGGGAAGTGATACTCAATCCCTCATGGAGAAGTTGGAGAAGAAGGACGAGGATCTGGTGCGGTCTATCCGCAGATGTAGCGAGCTCAAGGGACTGCTCAGGTTCAAATACGAGGATCTCGAGGTGGGCAAAGGGGTTGCAACGAAATGCGAGGATCTTCAGGAGAAGGTGTCGTATTTGCGAGCCGAGCTTGAGCAGAATGCCACTAGAGTCACCAATCTAATTGCAGAGTGGACGGAGAAGGTGGCTGAGTTAGAGAGGAAGGTGACCGAGTTAGAGAGGGACTAAGGGGCCCAGGCGGCGGCTTTGGCGAGGCAACTACACTGGAAGACACTATTCACGTCCTCAGGTCTGAGCGGGAAATTGAGGGGGAGACGACTGCGTTGGGGGAGGTAAGGCTCGAAGAGCAGATCGGTGTGCTCGAGCAGGATGCCTCGAACCTGGGTGATCCAGTTGTGGCTCTCGAAGCCGAGAAGGCGTAGTTGTTGGCTCAGGCCCCTCCTCAAGAATCTATGCCTGTTGTTGTCCCCCGCCATTTTTATGAGACGTGGGTCCATGCTGAGGCGAACGAAATATATATAAGGACTTGTGGGTGGCAGGGAGTGTTCCTGAATCCATTTTTGAAGATGCTCGTGGGAAAGCCCGCGAGGCTCGTCTTGCCTGCGGTTATGACCCTTTGTTGCCGGAGGCTGGTGGGGATGCTGAGATCGGAGATAGGCTTTTTTCTGATGATGACAGTACTGGAGGGGACGATGGTGGAGATGCCGAACAGTGAAGTTTTGTAGCCTTTTTGTACTTGCCTTTTTTTTTTGTTCTTTTCTTTAGTGTTTCTTGTTGTTTTTTATTTTCTTTCTGCGGGGGCCAATTTTTTTCGTTCTGTAAGACGCTATTGCGTATGTAATTTTCCTGAATAAAATTGTCAGTTTATCTTTGGCTGTATATCCCTGGCTTTCTCCTTTTCTTCTTTTTCTTCTTTTATTTTTGAAAAAGATCTTTGGATTCTCTTGTGATGAATCCCTGACTTTCAATTGAGAATTCGGGTGAAGTTGGATCTTAACGTGTTGGTTCGAGCGAGATTTACTTTATTATTGTTAATTCGAGCGAGGTGGAACCTTACTTTGTTAACTCGAATGAAGCCGAACTTGGTTTGCTAATTCGAACGAAGTCGAACGTAACTTGTTAATTCGAACGAGGTCGAATTTTATTTTGTTAGTTCGAGCGAGGTCGAACTTTTCTTGCTAATTCGAATGAGGTCGAATTTTACTTGTTGATTCGAGCGAGGCCGAATTTTACTTGTTGATTCGATGAGGTCGAATTTTACTTGTTGATTCGAGCGAGGTCGAATTTTATTTTGTTAGTTCGAGCGAGGTCACATTCCCCACATTGATGGGGTATCCAGCCATGATAGATGCAACCAGCACAACCCGACTGAGGGGGAGGTTCTGATCATGATGTGTCGGATCAATCCTGCTGCATACAAAAGTTTCCCACCCTTTAGCTTCAAGATACCCCATCAATGTGGGGAATGTGACCTCGCTCGAACTAATAAAATAAAATTCGACCTCGTTCGAATCGACAAGTAAAATTCGAACTCGTCGAATCAACAAGTAAAATTCGGCCTCTCTCGAAACAACAAGTAAAATTCGACCTCATTCGAATTAGCAAGAAAAGTTCGATCTCGATCGAACTAACAAAATATTTTGGACGCTATACATTTTATTGGGAGCTATACCTGACTTTGTCAGCTTTTTCAGTATAGCGCCCAAAAATTGGACGCTATACATTAACGGCAGAGTTACCGTTAATGTATAGCGCCCAGTTTTTGGGCGTTATA
>ML427543.1:10617-39839 GCA_005239525.1 Nicotiana knightiana
CCCCCCCCCCCCCCACTTATTTGGGTTCTTTGTGTCAAAAAGAATCACATTTTGGTTCCAGACTCCTTATTCCTACATCTAGAGAGAATATTTTGGTAAATCCTCGGCTCAAGGGAAGTTTAATCAAAACAATACTGATGAAGAACTACGGAAAGAGAAGCATTGACACCAGCCATAAAAATAATGAATCGAAGAAAATAACAAGGAGTAATAGAGATGTAATAAAATGTAATGATCCGGTCGGTCGTTTTGGGCATTTACGCTCCTTTCTACTATTTGAAGTCTTGAACAACTTTATACGATGTATTATGACTTGTGTGAATTGTCGATTTTGGTTTTCAGGTATTTCGGAGTTAGTTTGGAAGAATGAAATTCAAGGTTTAAAGTAAGTTGAAAACGTTGATCGGAAGTTGACTTACGTGTAAACGACCCTAGAATAGAGTTTTGATGATTCTAATAGCTCCGTATGATGATTTTGGATTTAGGAGCGTGTCCGAAAAATTATTTGGAAGTCCATAGTTGAATTGGCTCGAAATGGCTAAAATAGAAATTTAAGTTCGGAAGTTTGACTCGTGAGTTAACTTTTTGATATCGGGATTGGAATCCAATTCTAGAAATTTGAATAGGTTCGTTATGTCATTTATGCCTTGTGTGCAAAATTTGAGGACAATCGAACTTGATTTGATTGGTTTCGGCATTGAATGTAGAAGTTGAAAATTGTTAGTTTTCATTAGGCTTGAATTAGAGTGCGATTTATATTGTTGATGTTGTTTGATGTAATTTGAGGGCTCGACTAAGTCCATATTGTGTTTTAGGACTTGTTGGTATATTCGAACGGGGTCCCGAGTGGCTCGAGTGTGTTTCAGAGTAAGTATTGAGCGAATATAGGCATATCGACACTCTGATGTTGTTCTGGAAATTTGGAAGTGGGGGGGAGGGGGGAGGGGGGGAACATTTTGGGGTGCTGAGGCAGAGGAAATATACGGACCGCAGAATTCCTCTCGCGGCCACAGAAAGGAGATTCTGCAGATTCGATGGTCTGACTTCGAAAGCTTATATCTTTTAATCTACAAGGAATTTAGAGATAAATCACAAAATGAAAGTTGTAGCCCTTTGAGTCTAATTTTTATAAAGGTATACCATTTATCATTTGGACATTTGTAGAGAGGGTTATGGTCATTGAAGCCAGGTAGTGCAGAGGCTGCTGAAGTGCGGCCACACAATTTGGATTGCGGCCGCAGAACCTGGGATGTGCGGCCGCACAAAGAAATGTGCGTCAACACAATGAGAGGTCAGGTTTTTGTACTTTATAAATGAGGTTTAGAGTATTATTTCATATTTGGACTTTGGGAGCTCGGTTTGTGGCGATTTTTGTGGGATTTTCAAGAAATTCATCGGGGCAAGTGATTCTAACTTGGATTTGCTTAATATACATGAATATATCATTGTCTTCATCATTTAATCAGTATTTTGAGATGGAAATTTGGGGAACATTGTAGAAATTTCATAAAATAATCTTTTGGGATTTGAATACCAATTAGGAGTCGAATTTGAGTGAAATTAGTATGTTGAACTCGTAATTGAATGGGTTGTCATATTTTGTGAGTTTCATCGGATTCCGAGACGTGGACCCCACTGTCAATTTTTCGAGCAGAGTTAGAAATTTTCATAAATTGTTAATTTGTAAGCATTGGAGTAAATTGTGATTTATTTGCATGTTATTTGAATAGATACAGATCATTTGGTTGGATTGAGGAGACAAGACGGCGTATGGAGGTTGATACGCGTGGAATGGAATTTCCGGAGTATTGTTTATCTTACTCGGCATTGGATTTGGCTTGTTCAAGGTAAGTAACATCTCTAATATTGGAGCAGAGGGTATGCACGCTGATTATACGTGTTATGTAAATTGTTTGAAGGTGACGCACATGTTAGGTGACAAATGTGTGGGCGTCACCGTAGAAATTGAGACTCAGTTGATTCTGTAGAGCTGTATAGTCAATTAACTTGTAGTTATTCATGTATTTTTATGTGTTAGAGAAACTGAGTTGTGACCCATGTTAGAAATTATGCTTAGGCAAATGTTGGTATTATTGGGACCTACTAAGGTCATTTTTACTGTCGAATTGTATGTTTAAATTATAATTTTATACTCATCCATATTCATTCATTAAATATCATATCTCACTCTGTTGTTATTTATTGACACATCACATCATTATTTTTGTGCTGATTTTCATGATATTGGGTTGCGCGCCGCAACATGTTTTATTTATGCCATGATTGACTTGTTATAGCGCTTGGGCTGAAGAAGCCCCTTCGGAGTCTGTACACACCCCTAGTGAGCTTAGGTACCTACTGAGTGCGAGTGTCGAGCGATTAGGAGGATTGAGTGACTATGAGGACTGAGTAAATTGATACTCTGAGAGTATGCATATGGTTTTATCACTGAGTTGCATCGCATTCGACATGCACACTTGACTATATGCATATAAATGCATTTTCCTCATGATGTACGGTATCACGTCATTCATGACTTCTCATACATATTAACCATGTAGGCATATAAATGTATTTCCTCATGCCATTTAAAAATGAAATATTTACTTGTTGAAAGTTTTGAGAAAATCACAGATCTCAGAATTACTCATATTTTGATGACTTTCGGAAAAAGATTTGAGTTTTACTGTTATACTTAAAAAGAATTTTCCAGAACTGTATACGAGCTGAGTATTTTATTATTGAGTTATTACCCGTGTTACTTTAAATTGTATTCTTATGAGATGTTATTGGTTATTGGTGTGGACTCTGACCTTGGTACAAGCTCGTCACTACTTTCAACCTAAGGTTAAGTTTGTTACTTATTGAGTACACGGGATCGGTCGTACTCATACTACATTTCTACACCTTGCGTGCAGATATTGGATGTTGATGTTGATGTGATCGACGACAGCTGGATTTGAAGACGCACCTGCGTATCTTGTTCATGGTAGCCTTAGATTTATAAAAGAATTTGTTTATGTACATTTCGAACAAATGATATATTTATTTCATACCAGCTTTGTAAATTCTTATCTTAGAAGCTCATTATTTGGACTGCCAGTCCTTGAGAAATTTTTGTATAAAAACAGCATATTATCATTTCTTATCTTAATAAATCCCATTAAGATATTCAGGAGAAGGTGGGTGTGGCTCCCATTGATGACAAGATGCGGGAAGCACGGCTCAGATGGTTCGGGCACGTTCAGAGGAGGAGCTTGGATGCCCCAGTAAGGAGGTGCGAGCGGTTGGCATTGGTGGGTACGAGGAGAGGTAGATGGCGGTCTAAGAAGTATTGGGGAGAAGTGATCAGGCGGGATATGTCGAGGCTTCAGATCTCTGAGGACATGGCACTCGATAGGAAGCTGTGGAGGTCGAGCATTAAAGTTATAGGTTAGGCGGTAGTTGAGTTCATTTAGTCTACCAGTGTGAAGCTAGGCTTATAGGATTTAGTCTTAGACCGCTAGTGGTCAGTGTTGTATTTTCACTACTCTTCCGTTATTTACTGGTTATTATTTCTGCTTTCCATTTATTCACTGGTTCTTGTGATGTCGTTATTATTACCATGGTTTTTTATTAATGATACTGATATACTGTCTCTTTTCGTCTTTTCATTTTTTCGTCTTCTTGAGCCGAGGTGCTTTCAAAAACAGCCTTTCTACCCTATCGGGGTAGATGTAAGTCACTACCCTCCCCAGACCTCACTTGTGGGACTATACTGGGTTGTTGTTGTTGTTGTTGTTGTTGTTATTGTATCTTAATAAATCTCATTAAACTGGATAGTTATTAATTGGCTTACCTGACGGGTTGGGTTATGTGCCATCACGACTAGATGAATTTTTGGGTCGTGACATAAAAAGTCACACTGTAAGTAATTTTTACACCATCATATTACATGTATAACAAATTTCATAATTCAAGAAGACTTAAATATAAATTTTTGAATAATTTAATAATTAAAAATAATTCATGCTAATGATGTACATAATTTATAGCCTGTTTGGCCAAATCTTTTTCTAGGAAAAAGTATTTTTTTGTCAAAAGTATTTTTTTCTTCAAACTTAAGGTGTTTGGCTAAGCTTTTTGAAGGAAAAAAAGTGTTTTTGAATAGAAGCATAAGCAGTTTTTAAGAAGTAGAAAAAAATAGCTTCTCCCCATAAGCTTTTTTTGAAAAGTACTTTTGAGAAAAATAAATTTAGATACATCTTTTAACAGTTTAACCAATCACTAATTATTATTTAAAAGTGCTTTTCAAATTGACTAGTCAAACACAAACTGCTTCTCACCAAAAAATGTTTTTTTAAAAATACTGTTAAAAAATATACTTTTTAAAATAAACAGATTCACCAAACAGGCTATTACACCCTTTTATATAGAAAAGGAGGGCATCACGTGGCTCAGCTACTAGGGATGCAATGGAATATTTATATTATCCCTTTCTCATGACTAGGAATGTTTGTCATTTTCTGGTTCAGTTTGCCTTGGTGGATGAAAAAGAGAATATTAGGAGCACTATATTTCTTTCACCAACCTCTTCTAAGATTGCCATTTGTAACAAAGTACTAGGTGGTGTGATGCTTGTGCTGAGCAAGGGCGGAGCTAGAGTATCTGGCATAAATTTGAAATTCAATATAAATATTTATATTAGGTGAATCACCTAATATAAATATTTAATTACGTATTCAATAATTAAAACGAGCTATGAATTCAATTGTAGTTTGGAATTTATAAACTTCAAATCTTGATTCTGACTCTGTCTCTACCGCTCGCCACGTGCCTCACATGAGGTAGTTTGTGTCCGAAGTTTTAAACATTACTTATTTATAAAGTTCAGGTTTTTAAAGCTGAAAAATATAATCTTATCAACTTCTTTATAAATTCATTTTTTAAATATATATCAGGCAACTTTAATATGACAGTTTGAAACAAAAAAAGTTTATCACTTCTGTTCTGCATCTTCTATCATTTGGATAGGAATTTTTTTTTCTTTTGGATGTTTGATAAGCAAATTCTTTTTGAATATTTTACACTTGAGTCTTCTTATTGTTAGGAATCACCTTTTCTTTAAAGAAAGTAGTTATAATTTTATTTTCATCATTAAAACATGGGGCGGAGAAGTAATCTTTTACTTGGTAATGGAGTTTAATACCAATAAGCTCACTTTTGTACTACTTCTCTTTTTAGATATTTCAAAAAAGGTATTGACATTGACTTTTCATTTGCGAGTGTGTGTGTGTTTTTTTTTTTTGTGGAAAATTCCGTAGAATACATTTTCATGCAGGTCGTTTGACATGATGGAAGGGGAGCCTTGCTTAACTGGTAACTTTGTTGTCATGTGATTAGGAGGTCACAGGTTCAAGTCGTGGAAACAGCCTCTTGCAGAAATATAAGGTAAGACTGCGTACAATAGATCCTTATTATTCGGCCCTTCCCCGGACCCCGCGCATAGCGGGAGCTTAGTACACCGGGCTGCCCATTTTTTTTATCCCTTGATTGGTTATTATTCTTGGGATAAGTTATCCCATGATTAAAATAGTACCGGGATAACTTATACCTGCCAGAGGATAAAATAATAATCCTATGATAAAGTAGTAAAATTGACAATATCAGGATTAATACAACATACGAGACAATCAATAAGAAATAATACCATAATATGGTTTTGGTATTCCTGGTTTCTTCAATGTGCATTTATTTTGCTCTTCTGGTTGAGATTTTGTATCTTTCCTGATTTGTTCCTTCAATTGTGTTATAACTATCAGTTGTAAATTCTTTTGTATCAGCATCATGTTGAACAGTCAAAGTACTTATTGTGGAGCTTCTTCAATCTCCACCAACATATTTATGATGGTCCTACCTAATGATCTCAATGTGTGCATTGCATAGTGCAAGTCCGAATCACAAGTTATCAATATCAAATCTTTCTCTTCATCTTCATACCTGATCGACGAATTTCCAACTAACTTTATTCTCTTTTCTACTTCTTCTTCCAAATCCCTTTTCCCCGATGAAAATGAGAGTGGGAACCTCACTGTTCGATTTCCATAAGTTACCTTAACGCTTATGAAATTCTCACTTTGCAATTCCTTTGAATTTGTTGCGGATTTGGGACCACTTGTAGGAGAAAAACCAACATATTGTTGGTGTCTCACACCAGAATCTGAAGGTCGTAGTACCTCCGCTTGAGAGAGGGAGCAATTACGCTTTCTTGATTTAACACGTGGCCACCGGTAAATCTCATACTCTCTACATATGCGCTTCAATGTAGTTCGTGCAACTGCAATGAGAACATAAGTTTAGCAGCTCGAGTTACCAAAGAAGTAAAGTGAAAAAAGGCGAATGTTAACATCATGAAATTAAGTAAAGCATGAGGTTCAAGTGAAGTTAGCAGCATAAGTTTACCCCCTAAGCTGTTAGCAGCATCAGTAAGCTTCTTCCCAAATTGTTGCTTTAGAACCTCCAGAGTTATTCCGTATTCTCTTTTTATCCTCTTCGTCTTGTTTTGTTTCTCCAAATCAGCATGTACTACATTCCTTTGGAGGTACCTCGCATCAACTTCTACATCATCCACTTGATGATGTTCTGAACCTAGCTGCACAATCTCTGTCTCTATCCCCAATTCCAATCTGGGTTGAGATCTAGCAACATCACCGTCTAAAGTAGGAGAATGTCTTCTGCTATCAGCAATACTGGTTGTAGTTGTTTGATTCGAGTCTACAAGATTTGCATCTCCTTTATCCTTTGTAGCTGATAGAGGTTGGCATGTATCGAGTTGCATCGTATCTCCATTATCCAGTGTAGCCATTGCGGCTGGTTGATATTGGCCTATATCAAAAGAATTGGGCACGTCAAATGACCCAAATAGGACACCAGATTGCATTGCATCTCCTTTATCCTGTGTAACCTCTGTAGCTGATCGAGGATGGCCTAATTCAAAAATATTGAGCATGTCAAGTGGAGAAACTTTAAATAACTTCAACAAACAAGCAGTTCCCTAGATCTCATCCTGAACTAACCAAGAAACCTGGAAATTGTTGGGTGTGCGAACAAAGTCCCACATTGGTAGCCGAAAAGACTAGGAGCCTACATATAAAGTGTAAGAATCTCTTAATGGTGTGAGGCCTTTTGAGGAAAACTGTGCGGTCTTAGTCCAAAGCGGACAATATCACACCATGTTAAGAGTGTCATTGAACCGTTTTAGCCCAACAACTGCTCTTTTATTGTGGTTACTAGTGTATCCGAGTATCTCTTTGGATCCCTGTTGAGCTTTTCATCCCAAGGAAAAATAATTCTAGTACTATAAAATTGTTGTTTGCTAGCAGTAAGAAGGCAAAATAGGCTGTTACTCCCTCAATCTCAAAACGGGCAATAGCGACATGTTTCCGTGCTTAATGTATAGATTGTCAGAACAGGGAGCTGTACTCTTATGTTGCCCCCGTGTATAGTGGTGCATTAAGGGGTTTTACTATATGCTCATAAGCTTGTAAATAGGATTTTGTACTTTTGTACAAATACAAAACTCCTACCCGGTTTAGGGTAAGCACAATGTTAATAGAGTTCAGTGATGATACCAGAGCAAATGGATGGAGCAAAAAGAGGTTGCCTTGTTGGCTGAATCACCGTCACATTTGCTCTATGTCCCCTTATTGCCCCTCCAAATATGTTATCAATGTACATATCAGATTCTAACCACATAATATGCATCTAAATTGCTCTGACACGGCAGTTTAGGTGCCGAATGCTAATATGTGTGCTAGTATGGGATCCATACCGGATCTGGTCAAACAGCTTTGGGTACTTTGATCACGACTGACGAAAAAATTTAAGACGAGATACAATTTGATTCTCGAAATCAGAACCAAATAGCATACCTTAACTAGGAAACCAATCCTTTACTTATCTACAACTTAAGAATAAAAAAGAAATCCACACTTTACAAACTATAGATAAGTAATCCATATAAATTCTCATAATTTAGAGATACTTTTATATTTTTATTTTTTTGAATTATTTTTAGTCGGATCCCCACACCCTTATCTGTACTAGGATCCTTATGCTCGAATCTTAGAATTTAAATCTCGAAGGATCTGATCTCTAGATTCGCACCCGTGTTTGACACTCCACCCGTATCGAAGCAACTTAGATATGTATGATGTGACATGGTAGTTGCAAGTTATCACAAGCCTTTTAATACTTACCACTTATGTGGATTCCAGATGCTCGATAAATACCATGTCCGCTGCCACTGGAACCACTAACTGCACCGTTAGAAGCATATACATCTGCTTTAACCATCTCATTTCCCAGCAAATTTACTGTCATGTGTCTTGTGACCTCAATCCTCTGTAAGGACCCTGCACTAACACTCATCACTCGTGAAATACGAAAATACAGCCAGCAGGAAACGAACTTGAAATGCTAAAATTAAGACAGCAAGTTAAATTGCAACAAGTATCATTTTACCAGCTACATGTGATAGTGCAACTTCTCCTACTTGTGCTCCCACGGTCATAGGAAGACACAATGATGTTAAAGCATCAATATCCAGACCATGTTGCTTGACAATAGTCTCCATAGCGCTTGAACCAACAAAACAGAAGTTAAGCAAAACTGTCACAGGCAAGTCACACAAGTGTATCTAGAGCCCCAAACTGTATGCAGGCTGGGACCAAATAAGGAGGTAAATATGCAAGAAATTCTGTAATGCTCTAAATATATGAATGGAGTTTAAAGCGAATTACGTTGCTATGACTTTAAAGGGAATTGAGCCTTCCTTCCCGCGGAATCTCATATCTTGTAAAATCTGAGTCATGAGTAGTACAACTTAATACAGGTAAATTACTCAAATTTTGGAAGGCATACAATATAAGAGATGTAAACAAACCATATAAAGCTTTCTAGCAATTGTTTCCGGCTCATCTTTGAACTCTTGAATAAGCTTACGCAGAAACTTTGCTGCCTCCAGCTCAATATTATTTGGACTGTCCATCTTGTTCAGACTACACAAAATTGCAAAAGTCAAATCTAGCAGTCATAAAATGAAGCCCCCATTTCTTCATTGCAACATCCAAGCCAGCACAACAAACAAAGATAACAAACGGATAATGCAAAATATTCACTTCCAAACTCTACCAGTTGCACCATTTTCAAAACAATAACTCAAATGCTTATCATCACTAATAGTTCGCCTCATACAATACTGAAACAAGCAACATTTCTAAGTAAGGGGGATTATTGAGTAAGGCCGGCTTTCGAACCCAAACCCATTGTATAGATTGGGTGCTCCCAAACAACTTTTTTCATATCATTCAAAGCTATTGTTTTGCAAAATCGACATACAAGAAGATTGTACCATACCTTGAATTGCATTTCCTCTGGTATGAAACAACAACAACCTAGTGAAATCTCACTAGTGGGGTCTGGGGAAGGTAGTGTGTACGCAGATCTCACCCCTACATAGACCCTCGGCTGAAGAAGACGAAAATGGACCGTATATCAGTAGTTAAGTACCATCAAAAAGAAATTACTACACACAGTGGTGGAACCAGCGAGTGTTCCCTTTAATTATTTTAAATTTCATACATTAAATTCAGTTTGAGCCGAGGGTCTTTCGGAAATAGCATTTCCACCTGTACAAGGCAAGAGTAAGGTATGCATACACACAACCCTCCCCAGACCCATGTTGTTATTCTCTAAGTTCAGAAATCCCTACCCACTCCCCCCCCCCCACACACACACAAAAAAAAAAAACCCTTCAAAACCACACTAAGCTTATGCTATTAAGGGTTTCAATTTATTCCTCTTCTAACACAGCTCCTCTTTCATTAGACAATAAAACCAAGAAATAAAAATTCACAAAGTAGAACTAGTAAAACAACTAACTCACCTGGGAAATGTAACAAAAAAAAACCTATTTATTACAACCTGCAGTTAAATCTTGCATCTTTACATATTACTAGCACAACTATGTTTTATGTAAATTCAGAATATCTATACATAACTGGTGGAGAAATTAGGATTTATTACCTGATTGCAGTTCCAGGAATGTATCAAACTGAGGTAACAGAGCTCTATATATACATGTAAAAAGGTTCAAAAGGTCGTATAGGTTGAGGTCTAATCAGTTAAGCTGTATTTTTATGTGCTCTTAAGTTTAAGTATACTATATGATTAATTAAAGAAAAGGAGACGACTAAAAGAGAAACAAAAAGTCGTGCTAATAATCTATTAGTATTCCTCTTTATTTACTGTTTATAAAGTCTTCCATTTACTTGCTCAGCTTTAAGTGGATTTGAGAAATATCAATAGTTGTGAATTATTTCATTCACATTCGGAAATTCTTGAAGTTTAACATTTTCATTTATCTTTAACGAGGACAAAAGTATTTTGTTATAAATCTTAAAGTCGATTTTTCTCTCTTAAATTCCTAATCAAACACCTAGTATAAAAGAAACAGACAACAAATTTAGTAAGATCTCATATGTGGGGTCTGGGTAAGGTAATGTGTACGCAGACCTTACCCCTACTTTAGGAAGGAGGAGAGGTATAGACGCTCGGCTCAAGAACAATTAATATTGCAGACAAGAGTATTATGTTTCTTACGAAAATTATGTGGTATAGATGACTTTGGCCGCTTAAAAACCCTCATATCTACAAGATGAAAGTAACAGAAATGGGATGTTGAGGTGGATATGAGGGTACACTAGGATGGATAAGATTAGGAATGAAGATATTCGGGAGAAGGTGGTGTGACTCCTGTGGATGACAAGATGCGGGAAGCGAGACTTAGATGGTTTGAACATATGCGGAGGAGAAGCCTTGATGCTCCTATGAGGAGGTGTGATCGGTTGGCTTTGGCAGATACAAGAAGAGGTAGAGGCGGCCTAAAAAGTATGGGGGAAAGGCAATCAGGCAGGACATGGCATGACTGCAGATTTTCGAGGACATGGTCTTTGATAGGAATGTACGGAGGTCGAGCATTAGGGTTTTATGCTAGGAGGTACTCGAGCTTTTTTCTACTTCGAACCGGAGGTGAGGCTAGTTTTATAGGGTTGATCTTAGACGGCTAGTGGTTAATGTTGTGTTCACACTATCCTTATGTTTTTCATAGCACCAGGCCTTAATTACTGGTTATTGTTATTGCATGTCATCTATTTTCTTGTTCTTATGATACTTTTATTATTCATATGGTTTCTATTGATGCTACTGATATATTGTCTCTTTTCGTCTTTTCCGTCTTCTTGAGACGAGGGTATATCGGAAACAGTCTCTCTGTCTCGTCAAAGTAGGGGTAAGGTTTGCGTACACACTATCCTCCCTAGACCCCACTTGTGAAATTTTACTGAATCGTTATTGTTATTGTTGAGCATTTTTAGTTCATTGTAGTATATCTTATTATACGTCAAATGTTATTCTCTTTTTTAAACTTCATGTTCATTCAAACACTACCATATAAGATAAAAAGAGAGGAAAAGGAAGCAGTAGTCCTATTTTTCTATTGCATGACCATCCTCAGTTTTTAAGTACAAGCATTGGGCCGAGGATCTATTGAAAACAAACTCTCTACCTTTATAAGGTAGATGTAAGGTCTGCGTACACATTAATTCAAGATCAGTTCAAAACAAGAACCAAATGCATACATTTTACAAGAAGTTTTTCAAGAAACCTATGCAGTCTCAGCTTCCTCACATTGGTTTTGAAGATTCATTAATCCTTTTGTCAACCAAATAGCTGTTTCTCTAGAAGAAACAGCTTCTTCTCCAAATGGTTTTAGCACACCAGCTAATTCTTCTATCTTTTCATGCTTAAGTAACTCTGCACAAAATTCAAGTAATGACTCTAGTGCTTCTGCCCTTTCATTGCTCATACTAATTCCCACATTGTTCTTCCCTTGTAACAAATTCAGTGTAGTCATTACTGAAGTGTGTAGGATACTGGCTTTAACTTACGGGTCACCAAATGTGGATTGAAACGGCCCACTTATAAGAGATAAAGTTGATGGAAGTTAATTATGAGGGAAGTTTATTAACTCCCAAAAGAATAGGAGAAGTGCCGCACGTTAAAAAGATTGTGGGAGCGTGGAAACAGAATAAGTGGTCCGCAGTTCTCCTCATCTCCTCTTCTCTATATATATTTCTCTTCAGTACAGAGATTCTCTAACACACAAAAAGATAGAACGCAGTAAAGTTAAAGCATCTAGTTTGTGAACAAGAACTCTGTTTTCTAGAGATTCAGAGTATGACTTGGGACCATTATTTTGGTGGTAAGTTCAACAATTCAATTCTTTTATTGCGTTATTGACGGGCACGCTAATGTTGTTCTCGCCCCTAGATTTAAGCTTTCAATGGCATCAGAGCCTCGTTGTTTGCTCCTAGTTGTTGATTGTCTCTATATAAAATACTGTGTGAGAAGTATCTTTAATTTATTGTTCATTGCAATTTTTATTTTTTTTGTGTTGCACATTAACAGATTGTGAAAAGAATAAAGAGCTTTGGAATTGGTTTCTAACTCTCAATTCAAAATAAAATGAAAATCGTTGTTTCCCCAAGCATTAATACAGGACTTACGAATTGGTTGGAAGATTTATGTCTTACTATTGCAAAAATAAGAGCAGATTGTGAACTTTTGCTCTTGGATTTAATGAGAGGAATTATTGAACTCTTATAATTACCACTGTTGGTTACATATAACATGTTACTGTTTAATTGACACTTTAAATAAATTGAATAGGATACGTTTATTTAAATAAATAGACAAATATTTTCTTATTTTGGTTATCCCAGTTTCATAGAACTCTATTTTTGGGACTATTTGATTGATATTTTAAGAAGTAGGTCATGTTTTTGTTAATTCTTTTGGCCCCCTGAAAGGGTATTTCAAATTGCAGAGAATATTATTTTAGATGCTTGATTCACTTCTATGCACTTTGGTATTTGACTAGTCAATATTTTTTTTTGTCATGTACCCCTTTGCTTTTCTTATTATTTTAAGATGAAGAATTGCATGTTTTTAGTTGAAACACTCCTACATAATGACTAATCTCATGGATTTATAAATCAAGAGATTTAATCAACTTATGTTTTCACTAAGTCAAGTTTTATTCGTTCATGACTTTGATCGTGTGATTGTTAGAGATTTGGCCTAAATTGAACTCACTGTATATTTAAAGTAGAAAATTAGTTTAGCCACTATCTCTTACATTGATATACTTCTACGAGTTATTATAACATACGTTGTCACATTGAATGGTCGTAGCCATTTTTATTATTTTCTTGGCATTATTTCAGACATGGTTGAACAATGACAAGCTCGAATTACTCCAAGTGGGAGTTCTCGAAGTCGAGGAAGGGGACAACGTACAAAGATGCATCGCCGCAAGACTTATTTCTATAATGATTCAGACTTGGAGCCTGAAGTAATCAGGAATGTCCCGAGAGCAATGCAAAATGAGTTAAGAGATCGAAGGACTGAACAAAGAGAAGGAGAAAAGAAACTTAGTGTATATTTGCAAGAGTTAGTATTCGATTGGTACATGTATGTCCTAGCAAACATGTAATTTGTTGTCATATATTTCATTTTAATAAAATTTAAATTATGTTGTTTGTCTCACCAGTTAGATATATTATTTATTATTTTATTTTGTAATAGATTGCGACTTGAAATAAAATACACACTAAGAAGTGATTTTAATATTAATTAAAATATTTAGATAGATGATGAATGGAAACATAGTGACTTTTCGATTTTATACTAAATGTAGAGCTAATATTATAATTAATTTTCTTGAGTGTTAATCACATGCATAAATTAACTGCATTATGTATTGATGAGTTAAACTTTTAATATTATCTCTAATAACATACATGACATCGAAAGTATCATTGTTGGCTTGAAAAATGGTGACAAATTGAATAGTGAAAATTACGGCATCTAGAGTCGCAAATGTGGTATGTACTCGAAGAGAAAGATACTCCTAAAATTATTAACCATATTATGAGGCACCCAGCGGAAGGTAACACTACCCAACACAGGAGGGATCAAGAAACTTACAATATTTGAAAAAAGAAAGATTTCCTTGTGTGGAATTAGTGTAAGTTCAGCTGCTGATGATCTCATCCATGAATGTGAGCAATATCCTACTGCTCAATCCATGTGGGCACATTTAAGAGAGACATATGGCGGTACAACTGTTACTCGCCTTAGACAATTGACAATCAAGTTTGATACATACAAGAAGCGTCATGATCACAATGTCAAACAACACTTAAGAGTGATGTCAAACATGATTTCTCAATTGAAAAGTATTGGTCATGCTCTCTCCGATGAGCAGCAGGTTTAGGCAGTGATCTGGTCTCTTGCCAATAATTGGGAACATTTGAAGGTTAACTTGACCCACAACGACAACATCAAAACTTTTGCTGATGTTTCCCGCTATGTAGAGCTTGAAGAGAGCGGATTGATGCTGCTAGAGCTATACCTAGTGTTGTTGTGGAAAAATCAAGTGGTGCAAAGAGATCAAGCTTCAAGTGCAAGAGAAACTGGAAAATACCGGAAAGGGTAAGGAGACCGAAGATGGTTCTTCCAAGAAAAGAAAAAGCCAAATTCCAAGAAAGGAAAGCATTTCTACAAGAAGATTGACAAGAGCAAGATGAAGTGCTACAATTGCCAAGTTCCAGGGCATTTTGCTCGTGAGTGCACCAAGCCGAAAAAGGTGACATTTCAAAACGCATCTTTAAGTGTTAAATATGTTTCTAGTACTATTTTACTAACTAAATTTTATCCTATGTGAATTGTAGAATTAGGGGCCACCGACCATGTGAGTCGTGATAAAGAAGCGTATATAGAGTTTCGTCGAGTTCTACCTGGATCAAGGCATGTATATGTGGGAATAATTCAAAGCTTGAAGTCAAAGGGATAGACACTTGAAGAATGGACATGCGTGGTGGACGATCTTTGATGTTGCATTCCTATATGTTCTAGAATTCAATAAAACTTAGTATATGTGTCTGCTCTCTAGATTTAGATTTCAATTTGAACTTTAGTCGCAATGGTCTTATAATTACTCTAGACAGTGTTATTTATGATTTTTGACATCGTTATGATGGTTTTATTGTTGTTAGATTGTAATCCTTCTATGTATAACTATTATGTTGACCGTTGTGTTATGACATGTTATTCTAGTAACAATAATGTTGATGTTATTACACGGCATGCAAGATTAGGTCACATAAGGCAGGATTGAATGAATAGATTGACTAAGAAAAGACATTTGGTTTCTTTCTCTAAAATAGAATGCTACATTGTGAAACTTGTCTTGCCGTAATGATTACATGTAAACCATTTGGAAAGGCTAACAGAGTTAATTATCCATTGCAATTAATCCATTATGATATCTATGGTCCAATGAATGTGAGTACTAGGTCTGGTGATTTATATTTTATTACGTTCATTGACGATTTCACGCGTTTTGGTTATGTTCAATTGATTTCTCATAAATCTGAATCACTTGAATGCTTAAAGAAATATTTGAATAAAATTGAGAATCAATTAGACAAAAATATTAAGATCTTAAGAACCGATAGTGGGCGTGAATATATATCAAAAGAATTTAAAGAATTGTGTAACAAAAAGGGCATCACCAGCAATTAACTATTGCTTACACACCTCAGCAAAATGGTGTAGTAGAAAGGAGGAATAGAACACTATTGAACATGATAAGGTCCATGATGGCGCATGCAAATTTACCTATCTTCTTTGGGAGATACGTTATTGACTACAATCTACATCTTGAATAAAGTGCCTTCTAAATCAGTTTCTTCCACTCTTTATGATCTTTGGACTGGTCATAAACCAAACATAAATGATTTACGACATTGGGGTTCTATTGCATATGTAAAAGATTCTTTTAGCAATTTGGTAAATTAGGTCCAAAGGCAAGAAATGTATCGTTATAAGATATTCAAAACACTCCAAAGGTGTGTTCATTGGTGAATTAGAGGATATAAGTGTTATTGAGATTGAATTACGAGATGTCACATTTCTGGAAAATAATTTTCCAAAGAAGGGCAAGGTAAAGAATGGAGAGTCTCTTTATAAAATGTTAAACTCGGATAGTTAGCAAGTGTCTTCTAACACAATTGATAATCAAACCAATCAAGATCTTGTTCTTGATCTAAGTGGGAGTGGGACAGCTCAATCCCAAAATCCTTCTGACGAATATGAATTTCAAGTACGAAAAAGTACCAGGAAAAGTATACTCAAACGTACTTATGAGATTGAAGATTATATTTTCTTGGTGTCTCCTACAGAAATGGATGAGCCAAAGTCTGTGAAAGCAATGAAAGAAGAATTAAAGTCTATGAAAACTGACAAAGTCTAGGATCTAGTTGACCTTCCGCTGGGTGTAGAGCCATGGGGAACAAATGGATTCTCAAAGTTAAACGCAAAGCGGATGGATCAATAAAAAAATACAAGGCACGATTGGTGGAAAAAAGCTTTACTCAAGAAGCTAGAATAGATTATGAGGAAAGATTTTCACCAGTTATGAAGTTTACCTCAATTCACTTATTTTTTGCTATTGTTTCACGTTTGGATTTTGAATTACACCAAATGGACGTGAAGACAGATTTTCTCGATGGAGAATTAAATGAAGAAATCTACATGGAACAACCTATATGTTTCATCGTTAAAGGCCAAGAAAAGAATGTTTGTAAATTGAAAAGATCTATTTATGGCCCGAAGCAATTTTCAAGGCAATGGTATTTGAGATTTCACAAGGAGGTGATCTCGCATGATTATCAATGAAGACCATTGCATTTATGTGAATAAGTCCAATGAGATGCTTGTAATTCTTTCTCTTTACGTGGACGATATTTTATTGGCCAAAAATAATTTAGAGTATTTGAAAACTATCAAGTCATGGCTTTCAGGTATTTGACATGAAAGATATGAGTGAGGCAGACTATATCATTGGAGTTAAGATCCAAAGAGACCTATCCAAAAAATTATTGAGTCTATCTCAAGAAACTTATATAAAATTTTTTTTGGAGCGTTTCCGCATGAATAGTTGCAAACCCATGGATACTCTTATAGCGAGAGATGAAACTTTAATCCTTGAGATATGTCCCAAAACTAAAAATAAAAAAGAAGACATGTCTCGAGTTCGTATTCAAGTGCCGTCAGGAGCTTAATGTATGCTATGATGTGTATTCGGCCAGACATTTGTTATGTCGCAGGTCTGGTTAGCATGTATCAATCCAATCTTGGAAGAGATCATTGGAAAGCTGTAAAGAGAATTTTCAGATACCTGAAGGGAACTGCAAATTATTCACTATGTTATAGTGGAAATGATTTATACTTGAGAGAATATGCATGTGTTGATTGGGTTGGTGACCGAAATGATAGAAAATCAACATCCGATTATGCTTTCTTACTTAATGGTGGTGCTATTTCATGGAGAAGTAAGAAACAAACTTGTACAACCCTTTCGACGATGAAAGCTGAATTCGTGGCTTGTGAGTCTGTAGTACAAGAAGTTGTTTGGTTGAAGATATTCTTTGAATATATATTACAAAGAACTCTCAAGGTCCCATGACTCTATATTGTGATAGTCAAGCGGCTATTGCATACACAAAAGGTCATAAGTATCACAGTAAGACCAAACAAATTGACATCAAGTATAACTTTGTGAGAGACATATTTGCAAGTGGAGGTATAAATTTACAGTACATTCCTACGCGAACCATAATAGCTGATCCTTTTACAAAGGCAAAACTTGTTTGAGAAATATGTTATGACTCTAGGTTTGCGAAGGATATTAACATATTTATGTATTGTAAAAGACTTATCATTATAATATGCTCATCAATATTTGACTTTTGAATTTATGTTCATATCTAATATGCATGTGATGATATTTTATTGACAAAGTATGTCGAACAAGTCGCAAGATTGAATCTCTTACACGAGTAATCGCCTCTTACGTTGAGAATCGTGAAGAGATGATACCATACAAAACCTTGAATAATGTGAGGTCATATTTCACTTGTAAAGGTCGGTCTTGACAACTAGTCAGATTTACGAATTCCACTATTCGATTATGACTTGTTTTGTAAGCCAAATGCGAGTTTCTTTAAGAAGATGGAATGAGGATTATTGAAGTGAGAAATTTGGGTTAGACATTTGTAGGTGTCTAGAATAAGATCTGTATGGTGTTGCCAAGAAATTCGAAGTAGTGTGCGTTCCTGATCCTCGCTCTTCCCTTTATGTTTGCTGCTCCGCAAGATTCTCAGACGAAAGGGTAGGGATTGGAACTTTTGTTTGACTGGTGCATTGGTTTTAGGGTTTGTATGTCCTTGATATGGTAAGCTTCTGTGTGATTTCTTTCCTGTCTTGTAGTGAAATATTTATCTTATTAAGGTTCTATTTCTAAGAGAATTTTGAGGGCAGATCTGGGCGAAATGGTAGATTGCTCTTTTGGTAATGTATAGGTGTCGTGAAAACACTCTTTAGAAAAGGTAAAGAAAAGACTATAGAACATTTCCTCTAGTCCTAGACTGTACGATATACAATATAAAGTGAACTCTTTCTGTTTGATTTTATATCTGAAATTAATATACTTTATCTCATAAACATGATGAGATTGAATGCAGTTTTTTTGGTTCTTCCTTCAAGATTTTCCAGTG
Organism: Nicotiana knightiana; assembly: GCA_005239525.1. Classification (NCBI taxonomy): domain Eukaryota; kingdom Viridiplantae; phylum Streptophyta; class Magnoliopsida; order Solanales; family Solanaceae; genus Nicotiana; species Nicotiana knightiana. Next base: position 29,340 of record ML427543.1, read on the forward strand.
GATGTGACGGATTCGCACTTTGAAGTACTTTGTTGGCTATCTCGGCGGTATTTCTACAACAAGTACTAGCTATGTGAGTTACTTTCGTTCTAAAGTTCACTGGAAATGAATTAGAACTTGTTCTTGGTTTTTGGTTACTTTTCCATTGTAACTTCCCACCGTTAATTTTCTAAAGTGGGATATTTCCAGAAAAGAAGGCATTCTGATGTCAACTTATTATTCATTTTAGAATCATTTTGATGTCTTATTAAATAAAGAACTTTAAGGTCTTGTTTATTTTAACATTAAATAGGAACATGGACAATCTAGAGCATGATTGAATGTACAAAAAGTTGGATGACCGAAAGGGGTATTAATTCATTTTTCATAACTGGTATGAACAAGTTTCTTCAATTTGCTTATTCTCAGCGCAATCGCATGAGTGGTGACGATGTTAGATATCCATGTAAAAAATGTCACAACATTAAATACATGGATGTTGAAACTGTTAAATTGCACCTTTATCAGTATGGATTTGTTGATAACTATTTTCTTTGGAAGTATCAAGGAGAAAAAAATGTGACTAGTGAGATGTCTTCTAGTGGTGATTTGCATAGTGGCACTCAATCTGAATCGGGATATGAGAATCCATGATGCAGTTGGACCCAATTTTGGTCATGGTTTGGGCTGGCAGTTTTATAATAATACTGAACCTGAGTCGTCTCCTTCTTAAGAACCTTCAATGGAGGCGGAGCCAAATCTTGAGTGCCAATGGTTTTATGATTTGCTACAGGCCGCTGATGCAAAATTATACCCTGGTTCTTCCCTTTCTCAATTCGCGGAAGTTTCCAGGATGCTAAATATTAAAACGGAGAATACTTTATCACAAAGAGGTTATAACCAAATGATGCAATTTTTGAAAGAGGCTTTACCAGAAGATAACACAATGCTTGATAATTGTTATGAGACCAAGAAGCCAGTGCGTAGCTTGAGTTTGCCAGTTGAAAAGATTGATTGTTGTAAATTCTAGATGTATATTGTATTAGGGTGAAGATGAGGACCTCACATCTTGCAAGTTTTGCGACCACCAGAGGTACAAACATCGTGTCGGTTCCCGTAGGAGGAATTTAATCCCTTACAAAAAAAAAATGTATTATTTTCCTTTGATCCCTAGATTGAGGAGATTATATGCATCTCATGCTACATCCGCTGATATGAGATGGCATCATGAGCACATACAATAGGAGGGCGTAATGTGTCATCCATCAGACTCTAAGGCTTGGAAGCACTTCAATAAAACTCATCCCTTTTTTTGCCGCTGAACCAAGAAATGTAAGGTTATGTACTGATTGGTTTCATCCCTTTAGTCATTCAGGGAGGAAATACTCTTCATAGTCACTCCATACAATTTGCCTCCAGGGATGTGTATGAAAGAGGCGTACATGTTCTTAACTGTCATTATTCCAGGGCCAAACAACCCTAAACAAAAAAATGATTTTTATATACAACCTTTAATAAAGGAATTGATCTTGTTGTGGGATATGGGTGTAGAAGCATTTGATATCTCTAGAAAGCAAAATTTTCAATTAAGGGCCGCTTTGATGTGGACAATCAATGATTTTCCAGCATATTATATGTTATCTGGATGGAGTACTGCCGGTAACTTAGCATGTCCTTATTGTATGGAAGAAGAACAATCCTTTAAATTATGTCATGGTGGGAAAACAACTTGGTTGACAGTCATATAATGTTTCTTGACCAAAATTATCTGTTTAGGAGAGATCGTAAAGGTCATACTGTCAGAAGGCTACCACCATCCCTTAGAACAGGAGAGGAAATCTTAAACCAAATTCGTCAGTTGGGAGTGAGGAAAGTAATTGAGATAGATTCACAAGAAGTTAATGGGAGAATTTCTAGGTCTTGTGGATGGAAAAAGAGAAGCATCTTTTGGGATTTGCCTTATTGGAGATCCAATAGGATTCGACATAATCTTGATGTCATGCATATTGAGAAGAATGTATTTGATAATGTATTTAACACAGTTCTTAATGTTGATGGCAAAACAAAAGACAATCCAAAGGCACATGAAGATATGGTAAACTATTGCGATCAACCGCAATTGGCAAGGAATCTTATTGATGGAAGCTATCCCAAAGCTGCATATACAATAGAGAAGAATGAAAAAATTGTCTTGTTCAATTAATTGGAAAATGTGAAGTTTCCAGATGGGTATGTTTCGAATTTGAGTCGATGCTTAGACATAGACAAGTATAAATTATTTAGTATGAAAAGTCATGATTGCTATGTGTTCATACAACGATTAATGCCTATTTTCTTTAGTGAGCTACTTCCTAGTGATGTGTGGCAAGTTACAGAATTGAGCTTATTTTTTAAGGATCTCACCTCGACTGTTCTTTGAGTGGTGGACATGGAGAGATTAGAGGCAGACATCCCACAGATCTTGTGTAATTTAGAGCGTATATTTACTCCTGGATTCTTTAACTCAATGAAACATGTGCCTGTACACCTTCCATATGAAGCAAGGATTGCTAGACCTGTACAATATAGATGGATGTATCATTTTGAGAGGTTTTGAACTTATGCTCTTATGACAAGTATGCTACACATGACTTTATGAATTTAATGGTCTATCAATTTACTTGTATAGGTACCATCGAACTCTTAAAAAAATGATAGGGAATAAAGTTAGTGTCGAGGGTTCAATTTGTGAAGCATACTTGATGATGGAATCAACAGTTTTCTCATTATTTTGAACCTCATGTCATGAAACCTAATCATAATGTGGCCCGTAATGATGATAGTGGTGCTATGGAAGATCTTAAAGGAAATTTATCAATATTCACCCATCCAATCCAACTATGGGGAGAAGGAAAAAAGAGAAGTTTGTCCCTTGAAGAAATCAAGGCATCCCAAACTTATATTCTACTAAATTGTGTAAAGGTTGAGCCATTTGTAAGGTATTATTTTTAATACTACTAAATATATCCATATAATTTGAGTCTGTATTTAACTTATTTTGTTGCAATGAAGTATGTACATACAACGGTTGCAAGAAGAATTCCCCAATCTATCTCAGGATCAAATAAATGAGAGTCTTGAAACATGTTTTGCTATATGGTTCAAGGAATATATAAGACTATCAAAATCATTATCTTTTAAGCAATTATGTACTTGAATTGGCTTGTTATATTTAACTAAGTCTTATAATTTTTTTGAAGTAGGTTCGATGCAACCACATTGAGAATCAATTCTTGCGTAAAATCTTGCTCATGGACCATTAATAAGCGCAAAATGTTATCCGGTGTATTTTATTAATGGATACAAATTTCATACGGAATGTCATGGTAATTCAAGATCAATAATTAATAGTGGAGTTTGTATCTCGTATCCAAATATTGGTGACTATTATGGACGGATACAAGAGATTATACACGTGGAATACCGCGAAGAACCTTTAAAGCAAACTGTGTTATTAAAGTGTGAATGGTTTGATCCAACTGTGAATTTTGGTGTCAAGGATCATAATCAATAAAAATTAGTCGATGTGAACCATCGCCGTCATTTTAGAAAGTACGAACCTTTTATTCTTGTGATGCAAGCAACTTAAGTGTGTTATGTGCCTTATCTTAGCATGAAAAAGGACAATGATGATTGGGTAGCTGTTTTGAAAGTTAAACCTCAGGATGTAATTGAACTTCTTGATGAGGCAATAACATCAACTCCAGAATCGAATTTTCCACTCCAAGTTGAAGAAGTTGGAGTTCATTTGATAGATATGAATTTCACCACTGATGAGAATATAATTTTACATAATCCAAATGGAGATGTAATTGAAATGGTTGAACGCATTGATGATGGATTATTAATAGAGCATCAAGAGTTTGAAGAAGAATCTTCAGAAAACGAGTATGAAACTGAGGATGAAAATGAGGAGGATGATAAGGAAGAGTTTGAAGAAAAAACAGATGATGACTAGTGTGTTGATAAAAATGCACTACTATATTTTTATTGAGGTTTGTTCTAGTAATTTGTGTGGCATGTTATAAGTCATGTATATATTTTGTAGTATAATCTATAGAGCATCAAACTGAATATCATGTTTGTAGTAATTTAAATGGTATAGTACTCTTCTAGTTTATATTGTGTTGTGCCTCTTTTTACATTAGTCTGACTCTTTTTTTGTAGCAGTAGAATAATGTTTATTATCAACTTAATAATGTTACCTAATTAATCTGTCTAAATTCAAAATTACTTGGAACCAAGATCGTTGTATTTTAGTCTAAAAAAGTTATCAAATTCAATAATTCAGTGAGTAGTTCAAGCATTGGATAATGCATTTTTTTTTATTTATTGTGTTATGTATCTTTGTATCAATTTAATAGTGTCTTTCTGATATTGTCTTTAGCAGAATATTTTATTTTGAAGCTTCATATGCCATATGTTATTTAGATATGCATTGTTCATATCTTTCTTTTATTTATTTTTTTATTTTGTAGATATGCCTCGAGGTAGAGGTCTAGGTAGCACAGGTCGTGTAGGTAAATCTTCAGTTATGGGTAATTTTTTTACTCATGAAAATATGCCTATTGTTCCTATTCCCACAATTAGTCCTCAACAAGGTGGTACGAGTTCCTCAGGTGGACCAAATCACATCAATCAAGTTCAAACATTAGGTCCTCGTAGTACGCCACCTATTCAAACATCAGGTATGGTAGTACCCCAACTATCAATTTGGAACCATCTCCAAATACCCCTAATAAGAGCAACACAATAGGCGAGGGTACATCTTCTCAAAGCAACATAATAGGCAAATCTGAGTGTAGCAGTACCCCCGGGCCGCAGACGCTTCTTACTATTTCTCCTACAGGGTTAGTTCATACTTGTACTATTACTTTTGGTATATTTTTATTGATATATGATATACCTTTAAATAATATCTTCTAATTTTTCAGGTTAGATAGACCCTTCGTATGAATGCTCTGAGTGTATAACTAAGTCTTTCAAGCATGAACTTGATCCTAATGGAGTCAACTGGAAAAGCGTCTCAAATGAGATAAAAAAAATTATTTTGGAGAATACAAGGTATAATCCATCACAATTTGTTAAGAAAGTATATTAACTATTATATATAACTTATTAGTGTTATTACTTTATAAAATTATTTCAGAAGGCATTCTAGTGGGATTCTTCAATTGATAGTGCGGTGCGGAACCAATGGGAGCGTAGGGCAGCAAAAAGATACGGCGATTTTGTTAGCAAACTAAAATCAAATGGGGTGCAACCATACTCTATTCCAAATAATGTGTGGCAAAGTTGGTTGAGACTTTGGGAAGATCCTAAGTGTGTTGAAAAGTCATAAATAAATACAAAAAATCGTTGTGCTGGGAGCGGAGTTGTCACTGGGACTCACACAGGTGGCTCTATCAGGATTGGGGAGCATTGCAAGAGACTTGTAAATGTATATAAGATATCTGAAAATCTCATTTAAGTTTGCTTTAATTCGAATCTAAATCTCATTTAAGTAGGTTACCTGAAGTTGTGAGCTATGGATTGTCTCTTGTTCTATTTTTAATATTCTGCGTTTGAGTTATGTTTATTGACCTTTTGTGCATTGGTAGGTAGGACTTGCATTTTCCTAATAAATTGACATATGACTGTCCAACGAGTCTACCTCATTCCCTTTTTCCTCATCTGCATGATCTGCCCAGCTTTTTGATATATGCTCATCTTCATCTTCCTCATATTTCTTGTATGAATCATAGTCATACTCTCCTTCATAATCAGTTCTTTCCTTAGGCCATCTCTAACCTTGCAATATCTTTTGCACCAAATTTATATTTCGTGCAAAATTTAGTATTTTTTTGCTTCAACCCAATACCAAATCTTGTACCATTATAGAGTGTGAATAGTGTTGCACCAAATTTGGTGCAACACTATTCATCAACACCAAATTTGGTTTAATATTATTTTATTTATTTTTATATTTTTTTGACTTTTAATTTATCATATATTGTGTATATAATTAATTTTTATATTAAGATCTTTATAATTTTAACTTTATATTCTATTTTTTTGATATATATTAATTTTTGTATATATTATATTTATATATTATAATTTATTTTATTATTATTATAATTTTTGATAAATGATTATATAAGTGGTGAATGTGAATTATATGTAATGAATATGGAAAAAAGAAAAAATAAAGAATTTTTTTGAAGGAAATAAAAAATAAAATTTAAATAGAAGATAATCATATTATATTATAAGCGGGAACATCAAATGTCAAACTTGAATTACTAAAATACCCATTAAAAGCTGAAGTACATATTTACCCTTAAATAACACTTTGTTCCTATAATATTTTTTTACAAAAAGTAAATATTTAACAAATACATGTAAAGGCAGTTTGACAAGTCTAAGCGAAATAATCTGAAATTTGGAGCAATTGAAGAGACTAGTATTACAATTAATCTCATCATTATGTTGAATAGTAACAGTTACAAAGAGCCACAATATTCATGCTTGGCTTGCAAGTTTTATTCAATGAAAAGAAGGTAATCTCATGTTGAATCTATGTATGGTTGGATCGTCATATTAGTTTACAAGTTAAGGTTCAATCATCATTTTTCATGTGAAAGTAAATTTGTTACATCTAATTAAATGAGTCTCATCTTTGTTATTACTGATTGAGGTTCGAAAATTTGAAATAATGTCGAGTCATACTGTTATTGTTTAAGGCTGTAGAAGCTGCACCAGATTTGCCTGAGAAGTGAGGCTCTTTAGCTTCTACATTCACTGCTTTATACCTTGTAGTAGCTTTATCCTCTCATGCCAAAACACCTACATGTTCTTGCCCCACAACATCCACACCGTTAGCTTTCACACCTGCTGAACTATCCATGTATATAATTGAAAAGTTCTAAATGCTCTGTTTCTTCAAAATGAAATATGACGCAAAAACAGTTGGCTATAGTTGTTTTTATGGATCAACAAAGACTAGTATTTCCTTTATGTTGTTTCCAATCTTATTTTTACCCAAACGTTTTTTTGCCAATCTTCTTAATTGAATAACTTTTGTATAGGCTGTTAAAAAGGGTCGAGATCTAACATCAAGTGAGTTGCATTTTCACGTCCATACACATGGTAATGATGGAAATTTTTTTGCTGCTGGTAAATCCCTAATCGTACATGTAAGATAACTTTTTAAATATTTTTATTGACTTTACTTTCATATATTTTTTTATTTATTTTTTAAATTGAATGCTAAATATTATTTAGTCTTTTTATTTCACTAATTATTAACTCTTCTACAGGAAAAATATCAGGAGATATTACAACAACAAACACAGATTCAATCTGATATTGATCAGTGTAATTATCAAGCCGGGGGAGGAGAAAAGAAAAGAAAAGAAGAGTATATGGTCTTGGATCTCAAGCAAATGCTACTACGGGCCAAATCTTCATGAGTCTTTTGGATTTGATGCTATATCGTCAGCAAGACCTCTAAATGCTCAATCAACACCGATAGCGAATCTGGATGAGTTAGTGATGCGATTGATTCCTGCACTGACATATCATATAGTTCATGAAATCGTTGAGCACGTACGCGAATGTGATGACTCGATAGGTCATCTCATGTTTTAGAACTAAATTCTGTATTCCGAATCCTTTAAATATCTCATTTTAGCCTTTCTCGATTTGCGTGCATGATCTGGGTGTTTTTCCGGAAGGCTTATATATTAAAAACTGATAAAAATAAGCATTTTTGCCTTAAAAGTTAAATTGAGTTGACTTAGATCAATATTTTGAGAAAACGGACCCGGATTCATCTTTTGACGATACCAGTGGGTCCGTATCAAAATATGGGACCTGGGCGTATGCCCAAAATCGAATTCCGAGGTCCCTAGCTCGAGATATGGAATTTTGATGAAAAATTAAAAGTTTGAAAGATTAATGATTTTAAGAATTTATTATGTTTGATCTTGTTGATACCGGGTCCGTATTTTGGTTCCGGAGTCCGGTACAGGTCCACTATATTATATATGACTTGTCTGTCGAATTTGGTGAGAAACGGAGTTGATTTGACGTGATTCGGGTGTTCGGTTGTGGAAATAGAGTTTTAAAGCTTTCTTGAAAATTTCATTTGATTTGGTGTCCGATTCGTAATTCTAGGCGTTATTTTGGCGATTTGATCGCGTGAGCAAGTTCGTATGATACTTTTAGACTTGTGTGCATAGGTTGTTTGGAGCCTCGAGGGCTCGGGTGAGTTTTGGATAGGCTACGGGTGATTTGAAACTTAGAAAATCTGGTGCGTGTGTTGTATTTGGTGTTCTACTGTATTGTGCTTCGTGATCGCATAGCCATTCTCGCGATCGCGAAGGGGATCTAGGATAGGGAGAATTTTTACACTACGCGAATGCGGAGACTGGGTCGCGAACGTGGAGCGATGGGGGCCTTACCCTTCGCGAATGCGACCAGCTCAACGCGAACGCGTAGTATTTCGGACCTGGGGGAGGGGGTCAGTCACTCTTCATCGCGAACGCGAGCAAGGACTCGCGAACGCGAAGACCAGAGAGGGCGTAGCCTTTGCGAACACGATAAGAGTTTCGCGATCGCGTAAGCCTAGCAGGTGCAGCTCTTCACAAACGCGGCAGTGTTCACGCGAACGCGATGAACACTGTCGTCCAACTATCAAAACATAACCCAAAAACGAATTTTAGCCATTCTTTCGAAATTTTCAAATCTAAGAGACCTAGAGGCAATTCTTCCACAAGATTTTCTTCCCCAAATTTTTTGTAAGTGATTCTAACCTACTTTCTTTCAATTACCCATTACATTTCATGAATTTTCAACCTAAAATCTAGGGTTTTCATGGTAGAAATTGGGGGTTTGGGTAGAATTAAAGATTTTTGCAAAATTGGAATTTAGACCTTGAATTGAGGTCGGATTTCGAAACAAATTACATAATCGGGCTCGGGGGTGAATGGGTGAATGAGGTTTTGTCCGAACCTCAGGTTTTTACCAAGCGGGCCCGAGGTCGATTTTTGACCTTTTGGGGAAAAGTTTGGGAAATCTAAATTTATGCATTGTAATTGATTCCTTTAGAAATATTTGATGTTATTAGGTTAATTGTGGCTAGATACGAGTAGTTTGGAGGTGGATTCTAGAGGAAAAGCGGTAATTGAGCATTGAGTGGCATGTGGAGCGAGGTAAGTGTTGTGTCTAACTTTGACTAGAGGGATTAGGAACCCTCGACCTATTGGCTAAATGAAATTCATGTGAGTGGTGTATATGTGAGGTGACGAGTACTTATGCACCGCCAAGTTATCTGTTTTTCCTGTTTCCTTCCCGTACTTCACATATTGTCTTTTTCCCTGTCTTAACTGTTACATGTTTTACTTGTATTTCCATGCCTAATTGCTACTTGTTAGACATTGTTTCTCTTAGTTGAAGGTATTAGTTATTCCGTAGCTTTATTGTCTCATATTATTTGTTTAAGCTGGTTATCGGTACTTTTATGGTATATTCTGGATTAGACTCGTGTGAATTTTCATAGTGTACACTCTTCCTAATTGTTTCGGTTCGAAGTTAAGCTTTGTGAAGGTTTATATGATTTGAATTGTGAAATTTATGTACTTACCTGAATAATTGATATTAATATGGTGGGATCGGGTCGCGCGTCGTAATAGGTGGAATAAGAGTGATATATTGGGGAGGAATAAGGGTGAAATGACATGTACGGTGGGATCAGATTGCACGCCGCAACAGGTGTAATAAGGGTGGGTCGTGGTGGAATAAGGGTGAACTGTGATTGTGATTATTGTGATATGATGAGATCGGGTTGCACGCCGCAACACTTTATTTTATATTATGTTGTCTATGTTATTAAGAGGAAATAAGGGGGGAATATGATATGTACGGTGGGATCAGGTTGCACGCCGCAACAACTTATATGTTTATACTTCTCCCTGACTGTGTTAGCTGCACAGTAATCTTAAATTGCATTTAAGGATTGGTAGTAGCTAGACACTGATGAAATACTTTGAGAACTGGATTTACTTTTTGCAAGTTACTGCTTTATTTTGTTCTGTCTTTCTGCTTTATTATATACTGTATGCAGATTATATTGTGGGTATCCCACCGTAGCCTCGTCACTCCTTCGTCGAGGTTAGTCTCGCCACTTACCAGTACATGGGGTTGGTTGTACTGATACTGCATTTTGCACTTCCTGTGCAGATTTTGGAGCTTGTCCGAGCTGATCAAGAGGTTGGCTATAGGATTCACTTGCTCGGAGACCCAAGGTAGACCTGCCGGCGTCTGCACGACCTGACGTCCCCTTCCATACCTCATACTTTACTGTTTTCTTTATTTCGTAAACAATTGTATTTCTTTCGGACAAATACTTGTAGCAAAATCTTATAATGTTCGTGAATTGTGACTCAGGTTTCTGGGTAGTAGTGTGTATATATATATATATATATATATATATACACA
>ML427543.1:40531-57034 GCA_005239525.1 Nicotiana knightiana
CTTAAATATATATATATATATATTTAAGCTGATATACAAAATTCCGCATTTAATTTAATTCGTCATAGCTTAATTGTTGTTAACTACTTATTTTAAAGGGATTGGTTTACAATTCTCTAACGTTGGCTTGCCTAGCAAGTATAATGTTTGGCGCCATCACGGTCCCAACGGTGGGAAATCCGGGTCGTGACAAGTTGGTATTAGAGCACTAGGTTGCCTAGGTCTCACAATTCACGAATGAGCTTAGTAGAGTATGGGATATTGGTACGGATACGTCTGTGCTTATCTCCCAGAGGCTATGAAGTTTAGGAACAAATTTCACTTCTATTCTTCTCTCTCGTGCGATTTTGTTTTCTCAATATTGATTGAACTCTTCTAATCTTATTCTCTCGCAGATGGCGAGAACACGTACCACTTCTTCAGTTGAGAAACAGCCAGAGCCTCCAGCGGAAGCTCCTACGACGGGTCGAGGTCCAGGTCGAGGCCGTGCCAGAGGCCGAGATTGGGGCAGGGCTCAGCCCAGAGCCCGAACAGCAGCCCCAGCAGCGGAGCCTCAAGTAGAGTTTGACGAGGAGGTTCCAACCCAGACTTTTCCTACCGGACCAGCTCAGGCCCCAGAGGGGTTCATTGCCACCCCAGTGCTTCAGGATGCTTTGGTACGTTTGGTTGGCCTTATGTTTATTCTGTTTAAACCATGACGGCCCGTTTGGCCCATTTTCCAATGAGAGAACGATAAGAAAGATATGTATGTTTGTACTCGGTTGAGTAAGATACCGGGTGCCCGTTGCGGCCCATAAGGTTGGGTCGTGACAAAAGTGGTATCAGAGCAGTTTTGTCCTAGGGATTGTTGGCCCAAGAAATTGAATGGTTTTGAAGATTGACAAAGGAACTTAATGTTGAACCAGGTCTATCATTGGAGACATAGACACATGCAGAGTTAAAGGCACGTGAGGTGCACATGCAGGAGATAAATGAAATATACGAATTAAAGAGATATCTCCTGATCGAAAAGATTGCAAGATAATAAGGAGAAGGACTCCTTATTCAATAAGAACAGAATCAAAGATAAGGAAGGATTCGAGGAGTTGAGATTAACTAGAACTCTTCCACCAAGGAAGAGTAGCATTAGAAATCTAGTAAATCTCTCGTCTACTAATCTTATATATTGCAAATTGTTCTTATTGTACAGACATGCACAAAAGCAGAAGTTAAGCAAGAATTGAAAATTAGCAAGGCAAATTTTGCAAGAAGTTCGTGTGAGATTTAAGTGAGCGACTCTGAAGCTACTTGGACCAGCTAGAAGAACCAGTTCCAACTGTTGTCTTTTAGTCTAGTTTAATTACTTTTAGTAGGTGATTTCAACTTGTACCTTTCAACTGTATCTAGAAGCATCTGTAATAGGTACTATGTGTTTCAAGTTATAGCTAAGTTGAAGTTTGTTGCAAATAGCTAGAGGCTAGTTTGCCACAAAAGGATTAGAGTTAATCCTAAGTTTACAAAGAGTTTTTGTAAATGCTGGTTTTGGCTCAGTGATTTTAGTGGAGTGTTTGGGAAAATCCTACAGGAAAGTAGGTCGTGGTTTTTCACCTTTTGAGCTAGGTGTTTTCCACATAAAATTTTTGTGTTCCTTATTTTATGTATTTATTATTCCGCAAACAGTATAGGTTGGAACACATCGAAGAACCTGGTCCTTCTATAACTAGTGCACGCAAAAATCGGACACCATACAAATTACCCCCCTCTTGTATGGTATTGACATTTTAGAACATCAATTGGTATCAGAGCAGATTATCCTTGAAGAGGCTAACACCTTAGGAAAAGATCAAGATGAGTGCACCACCTGGGAACCGGGAAGGACAATCAACCGCTAGGCCTCCACTCTTCAATGGGCAGTACTACTCCTGGTGGAAGAACATGATGAGAGATCATATAATTGGTGAAGATTATGAGCTATGGGACATAATTACTGATGGTCCTATGACCAGCATGACGAAGAATGCTGAAGGAGTAGACGTGCCAAAGACAAGAGCTGACTGCAGTGCTGAGGATTTGAGAAAGTGGGAAAAGAATGCTAAGGCCAAGAATTGGCTTGTGTGTGGACTTGGTCCAGATGAGTACAATAGAATTCAAAGCTGCACTACTGCCAAAGAAATTTGGGACACTTTGCAAGTGGCTCATGAAGGAACTGCTCAATTGAAGAGATCTAGAGGTACTCTACTATATTCTCAATATGAGAATTTCTCTATGAAGGAAGGAGAGACCATTCAAGAGACGTACACTAGGTTCACTACATTGACTAATGAAGTGAAATATCTTGGAAGGAATCTTCTTAAGGAAGACAAGGTTGAGAATATTTTGACAACGGTTCTTCCAGTATCTTAGGAGAGAAAGATCACTGCAATTCAAGAATCCAAGAACATTGCAACTCTCAAACTGGATGAGCTAATTGGAAATCTTACTGCCTATGAACTTAGAAGGCAGACAATGACGATGGATGTTCCGAAGAAGGAAAAGAGTCTGTCATTGAGAATCACTGAAGGAGCAGATCTGGAAGAAGATGAAATGGCTATGATCACCAAGGATTTCAAGAAATATCTTATGAGAGGAAAGGGCTCCTCAAGAGGTGGAAACTACAACAAGGCAAGGGTACCGAAAAAATCAACTAATGAGGGTTACTACAAATGTGGGAAGACTGATCATCACATCAAGAACTTCCCTTAGTGGGAAGTTGAATGGAAAAAGGAAAGGTCTGAACGAAGGAACCGGAAGAAGGAACAGGTTCATCCCAAGAAAAATAAAGTATCAACAAAGGCTATGGTCACTGCTTGGGGAGAAAGTTCAGATGAGGAGTCAGATGATGAAGATGAAGATGAACAAGCACTTATGACAATTGGTGAATCAGATGAGGAATCTGAGGTAAGTATATTCCATCTCAAAGAAAAGATTAAATTCCTGTCTAAAGAAAAACTCTCTGAATTGCTGCTAGACTTTATTGATGAATCTGAAGTAATTAATAAGGAAAAAGAAAAGTTGTCTAAGGAGTGTGTAATTTTAAAAGCAAAGTGTAAAAACCTGGAACTCAGAGTAAGTGAGACTGTAAGTGAAAACACTGCTCTGAAGAACCAGGTTCATCCACTTGAGACAAATGTCCTAGATTTAAAATCTGAAAATCTAAAACTGAAACTAGGAACCAGTAAGAAGATAGCTGACAACTCTCAACTCACCTTAGAAGAAAATGTAGGTAAACCAAAAGATGAGTTGTATAGGAAGGATGAACAGATAAGAATGTTAAGTGAGGAACTTGGTGAGCTCAAGCATGAACTAGGCAGAACTTGTAAATGGAACAGATTCTCCGATGCTTTGACATGGCTATAGGAACATCGTAGCAGCAATAAGAGATGACTTGGCTTTGAGAATCAGCTGCCTAAATGGGATCCTAAAAGCAAGTACCTCACCCTTCCTGAGAACAAAATCTGTACCCATTGTGGTAAGACTGGTCACTACAAAAGTGAATGCAATGCAAAAGAGCGGGCCGGTCGAAAGAATAAAAGTTTTATTCGAGGGAAGTAATGGTTACCAAATTGGGATAAAAGGAGTTTAATTCATCCTTTTTCTTATAGAAAGGGACCCAAACTAGTTTGGGTTCCTAAGACTAACCCCTAATTTTCTTTTGTAGGTTCAAGTGAAAGGAGGTAACCAAATATGGTACATGGATAGTGGCTGCTCAAAACACATGACTGGTAACAAGGACCAGTTCATTTCACTTGAGGATCTCAAAGGAGGAAATGTGTCCTTTGGAAATATAAAGAAAGGTGAAATAATTTGGGTTGATAAGGTAGGTAAGGATGACACTCGTTCCATTAAGAATGTCTACCTAATAGATGGCTTGAAATATAGCGTAATCAGTGTGTCACAACTGTGTGACAAAGGTAACTTGGTAGCATTCACCTCTACAAAATGTTTTGTAATAAATCATATCACTGACAAGATTGTTTTGCAGGGAAAAAGAGTGAACAATATATATATCATAGATCTGTCCACACTTTCAGAAAATGAATTAACATGTTTAAGTGTGCTGGACAGTGATCCCCTCCTTTGGCATAAGAGACTTGGACATGCAAGTCTGATTCAACTTAACAAACTAGTCTCCAAGGACTTAGTGATAGGTCTGCCTAACATTAAGTTCAAGGAAGACAAAGTCTGTGAGGCTTGTGCAAGGGGGAAGTAGGTAAGATCCTCATTCAAAAGCAAGAAAGTGGTAAGTACCACCAGATCAATGGAACTGGTCCATATGGATCTTTGTGGTCCTGTGAGAACCTTAAACAGATGTGGTAAGAGATATGTGATGGTGCTTGTTGATTACTATTCTATATTTACCTGGACATTGTTTCTAACATCCAAATATGAGGCATTCAACATGTTTACTTCCTTTGTTAGAAAAATTCAAAAATAATTAGGAAATCAACTTGCATCAATTAGGTCTGATCATGGCACTGAATTTGAAAACGCTAAATTTGCTGAATTTTGTGATGAGCATGACATAAATCACAACTTTTTTGCTCCTAGAACTCCACAACAAAATGGAGTAGTTGAAAGAAAGAATAGGACACTTGAAGATATGACTAGGACTATGCTTCTTTCTAGTAAACTACCTCATAGCTTTTGGGAAGAAGATATTAATACTACATGCTATATCATAAACAGGTGCATGACTAGACCACTTGTAGAGAAGAATCCCTATGAGTTACTTAAAGGGAGAAAGCCAAATATATCCCACCTTAGGGCTTTTGGTTGCAAGTGCTTTATGCACAACAATGGTAAAGACTCCCTAGGTAAGTTTGATCCCAGAAGTGATGAGGGAGTTTTCTTGGGATATTCTTCACATAGTAAGGCCTGTAAAGTCTATAACAAAAGAACTATGTGTGTTGAAGAAAGCGTGCATATAGTTTTTGATGAAATTAACATTCTTTCTGAGAGGCAGGAACATAAGGATGAAGAAATTGGACTGGTTAGAAACTCAGTCCAAACTGGAGCAACACTGGAGGAAGGAACATGTGATGGAACAAGTTCATCCCTCCCTGGAAACATGACAGGGGGAACTGAAAAAATTAACATCCAAACCTCATTGGAACCTGGACCTAATCCTGTTCCACAACAACAAGGCACTGAAGGAATTTCAAGGAGTAACCAGTTGGTTGTGAAACCATACAGATATCAAAGTTCTCACCCTATTTAGAACATTATCACTGATCCAACCTCTGGAATAAAAAAAGATCCTCTTTGAAAAATCTGTGTGCTTTTGATGCTTTCTTATCTCTTATTGAACCCTAAAATGTTGCTGAGGCTTTGCAGGATGTAGACTGGGTGAACTCAATGCAAGATGAACTCAACTAATTTGAAAGAAGTCAAGTCTGGAATCTAGTACCAAGACCCCTGGATAGATAAGTAATTGGCACAAAATGGGTCTTCAGAAACAAACTTGATGAAGGTGGAACAGTTACAAGAAACAAGGCAAGATTGGTGGTTCAAGGATACAGTCAGGAGGAAGGCATAGACTATGATGAAACCTTTGCTCCAGTGGCAAGGCTGGAAGCAATAAGACTCCTCATAGCCTTTGCTGCTTACATGGAATTCACCCTTCACCAGATGGATGTCAAGAGTGCCTTCCTAAACGACTGTCTAAAGGAAGAGGTGTTTGTCAAGCAATCTCCAGGGTTTGAGAATAAGGAGAATCCTGATCATGTGTACAAACTTGACAAAGCACTATATGGTCTCAAGCAAGCTCCCAGAGCATGGTATGAAAGGTTGTCAAAATTCTTGCTTTAGCATGACTACAAGAGAGGTAAAAATGATAGTACTTTATTATTAAAGGAAAAAGATAAAGATCTCTTGGTAGTTCAGATATATGTAGATGACATAATCTTTGGAGCAACCACTGAAAAGCTAAGTAAAGAATTTGCTAAACTAATGGGGAGTGAATTTGAAATGAGCATGATGAGTGAGCTTAATTTCTTTTTAGGCTTACAAATTAAACAAAATTCAAATAGAACTATGATCCATCAACAAAAGTATGTGAAAGAGTTGCTCAAAAGGTTTAAAATGGAAGATTCCAAAGAAATTGAAACTCCTATTGAAACAATAACTAAACTAGATGTAGATGAACCTGGTTCATCTGTTGATCAAAAGCTGTATAGGGGAATGATTAGTTCACTACTGTATCTCACTACTAGTAGACCTGACATTATTTTTAGTGTAGGACTTTGTGCAAGATTTCAGGCGAATCCAAAAGAATCCCACCTAACTGCAGTAAAGAGAATCTTGAGATACTGAAAAGGCACCACTAATTTATTTCTTTGGTATCCAAAAGGTAGTAACTTTAATCTTGTGGGATATGCTGATGCTGATTATGCAGGTTTTCTAGTGGATAGAAAGAGCACCTCAGGTATGGCATATTTTATGGGCTCATGCCTTGTGTCTTGGGCCACTAAAAAGCAGAATTCTGTAGCTCTATCCACTGCTGAGGCTGAGTATGTGGCTGCAGCTTCATGTTGTGCTTAATTATTATGGATTAAACAGCAACTGCTAGATTTTGGAATCAATGTTGGATGCATCCCTATATTTTATGATAACACCAGTGCTATAAGTATGACAAAGAACCCCGTTCATCATAAAAGGACTAAGAACATAGATTTTAGACATCATTTTTTAAGGGATACTTATGAGAAAGGATTGACCTCTATTGAATTTTGTGCTACTGATAAACAGACTGCTGACATCTTTACAAAAACACTAAGTAGAGAGAATTTTGAAAGGAACATGTTAGAGTTAGGGATGATTAAGATCACCTAATTGAACCAGTTCATAATGTACATAAAAAAAGGGAAAAATGAAAAAAATAAAATTTGGCTAGAAATTCTGAAATTTGTGAAAATAATCAGATTAATCGTTGCTCAGTCTCATGCTGTAAATAGCATACTCTCTTGACATGTTTTGAAATGACTCATTGGTTACTAATGATGTTTTTCTCTATTGTTGAAAATTTAGGCTTGATCAAGAGGATTCTGACATGATGAACCCGGTTCATCAATGCTGGTTCATCTGAAAGGCGAGGTATGTGTTCTCTACTATACACACCTTGAAATATTAATATTTAATTATGAGCAGAACTCTACCTAATCAAAATATTTTCACAATCTATTCTTATCCCATATTTGAACAAGTTCCCTCTACACTAAGACTCCAATTAAGACTAAACCGCCTAGAATCTAGGGAAGCAGTAACCGTCACTGATCAGTTGTAGAGGTGATAAGACCTCTATTTGACCCAAAAAGGATGTCGTTATATATTAATTACCTCCTCCTTTTAAAAAACCCCATCATACCTCTGAAATTACTCACCAACTCTACAACCGTCGAAACCCTTCCATCTTCCTTGCCCTCATTCTCAATCCATAATCTTTTTCTTCCATCTGAAATCAAAGATGACTAATTCTTCGGACAACCCTGGTACTCCACCACATGTTAATCCATCTTCAACTTATTCAACACCTCCGCCACCAAGTCCCACTCCGTCTCAACCCAGTCCCACTATTCCTCAACCTAGCCCTAGTTCAGAACCCAGAAAAAGAAGGGTTAAAATGCTCGCCAGGAAAATAGTGGCTACAGGTTCTCTCGCCAGAAAACTTAATGCCAAATTACAAGCCAGTCAGGTTCAAGAATCAGACAATTCCAGTGATTCGTTCAGATCAGCTACTGAGAAAGCCGCATGATTATTCGATTCTGAACAGGTATCATCTATACCAAATATCGCTTCTGAGAATGTGTCTGAACTAGCGGAGAACTTAGAAAACAGGTTTGTGTTGGTTGGGTCTATGAAAAATTTGGAGTTGCCAGATGTAAGACGAAGAGTTAGTAAAAATAAAATTGGGGAAGAATTAGAGAGAGAGGGATGTCGGAGTTAAGCAAGGGGAACATGGGAAGAAATTACCAGATTTTCTATTTGTGGTACTGAAACAATAGTAATAGAAGAGGGAGCCAAGGAGTCAGGGGGAAATGAATCAAGTGAAGCGGCTGAGGGATTAGAAAATCTAGCAAAATCTATAAATGAACCTGGTTCATCCATTGAAGAGACATTGGCAGATCTTATGAAGAAGTTAGGAGAGAGTTATAATCCAAAGAAGAAAAGGACTCCAAAGGCTAAGAAGTCTGAAACTGCCGGAGCAAGTAAGAAGAGAAAAGTCACTCCATCTACGGGTTCTGAAACTCCTCTTCCAAGAGGAAGAACCACAAGAAGTGCACTAAGGCAGAGTGAGGAGGAGTTACAAAAGGTTTGAAGGGGAGTAAAAGAAAGAGAGCTGATAAGGGAAAGGAGAAAATTTTTGAGCCTGTAGAGGTTGTGGAGATTGAGGAGATGGACCTGGTCCATCAAGATGATAAAAGGGCAGAGGTTGAGGTACAGACCCCCAAAACAAAGAAAGCCAAGACTTCTTCAAAGAAGTCTGTGTCTGTGTCTGCTACACCCTCAACTGTAGCCAAGAGAACCAGGTCTACAGTAAAGTCAAAGAAAGTTCAAATTGATGAAGAGGATGATTGGAGTGCTGATGAAGAAGAAGAGACTGCCGGAGAGAAGGACAATTTGACGAAGTTTGGGAAGCGCACCATTTTGAAGGGCACGGTCCTTCAGCTAGATAGGAGGTTGTCCAGAAGTGAGATATTCGAGTTCATGGCCAATGCTGTAGTCAAGGACGGTAGGGTCTCTAGCCAAGTGAAGGAGACCAAAATTTCATTTGATGCCATAGAATTAGGAGAAGTGCTTGGGATCCTGTCTGAAGGATATGATGATTATACCAGGCAGAGATGGCCCAACTTGGATGCTCTTCCCACTGCTTTACAAATCACCAGAATGTTCTGTGACAATGAAGAGGAAGTTGAACCAAGGGTGGTCTACAAAAGTGAAATGACGCCTCCTCACAATGTGGTGTTTGAGTTCATTAACAAGTGTGTATTGCTAAGGCAGGAGAGAATGCACATAGAAAATTACATGGACTTAGTTCTCATGGAGTGCCTAGACAGTGGAAAGCAAATCAACTGGCCTTACTTCATCATCCAGCTCCTAGAAAGGGTGGTAAACGGTTCCAAGGCTCATGCCATTCCTTATGGCTTTATCCTCACAACTGTACTTGCTCACTATAAGGTGTCTTTGAAGAATGCAAAAATGGCTACTGTCAAGGATCACTTTGGAAAAAACACTCTTCTGGACTACGACTATGTTGTCAATGTTCCTGAAAATGAACCTGATTCATCCAGGAAGACTCCGGTAAATAGCAAAGTTAGAGCACTTGTGCAGGAGGGTGGGGTTAAGGATACAAAAATTCTTAGGCTGAAGAATCTCCTGGCTGAGGTTGAACATGAGAGGGATGCTCTCAGAGCTGAGCTTGCCAAAGAAAAGAGAAGAATGAGGTGATTCATAATGATATGCTATCTCTTCTCCAAGCTAAAAACCCAGCCTCCACCCGTTCCCAACCTTGGTAGTCCAGCATGTCTTCGACTCTCAGTGACCCAGATTAGGGATTTTTCTTGTTTCTTTTTCTCATGATGTTAACTGTTTTTCTCTCTTCTTGTGGATTGTGGTTGGAAAATGCTTCTATTAATGAATTTTGCTGCTTTTGCTCTTAATCTTGTTTCATTTTCTTTGATAGTTTGCATTCTTGGTTTCCTATTGATAATTAATCCATGATTGCACTTGCAGTTGCCCTAGTGGCCATGAGTAATTCTTAAATATCTGGGACTTTCTAAAAATTGTAACTTTTCGATGATGCCAAAAGGGGAAAAAATGGTCATAAGGTCATGTACTATTCTGAACATGTGATATTTATAACCTAATGAACCTGGTTCTGTTATGATAAATGCTTAATACTTTAAAATGTGTTAATGTTGGATTAAGTTGGTTACAGGCCTAAGCACAGAGTTTGTCATTAATCAAAAATGGGGAATTTGTTAGCCCAAGAAATTGAATGGTTTTGAAGATTGAAAAAGGAACTTAAACTTGAACCAGGTCTATCACTGGAGACATAGACACATGCAGAGTTAAAGGCACATGAGGTGCACATGCAGGAGATAAACGAAATATGTGAATTAAAAAGATATCTCCTAATCAAAAAGATTGCAAGATAATAAGGAGAAGGACTCATTATTCAGTAAGAACAAAATCAAAGATAAGGAAGGAGTCGAGGAGTTGAGATTAACTAGAACTCTTCCACCAAGGAAGAGTAGCATTAGAACTCTAGTAAATCCCTCGTCTACTAATCCTATATATTGCAAATTGTTCTTATTGTACAGACATGCACAAAAGCAGAAGTTAAGCAAGAATTGAGAGCAAAATTAGCAAGGCAAATTTTGCAAGCAGTTCGTGTGAGATTTAAGTGTGTGGCTATGAAGCTACTTGGACAAGCTAGAAGAACCAGTTCCAACTGTTGTCTTTTAGTCTAGTTTAATTACTTGTAGTAGGTGATTTCAACGTGTACCTTTCAGATTTATCTAGAAGCGTCTATAATAGGTAATGTGTGTTTCAAGTTATAGCTAATTTGAAGTTTATCGCAAATAGCTAGAGGCTAGTTTGCCACAAAGGGATTAGCGTTAATCCTAGGTTTACAAAGAGTTTTTGTAAATGCTGGTTTTGGCTTAGTGATTTTAGTGGAGTGTTTGGGAAAATTCTACTGGAAAGTAGGTCGTGGTAAAAACCTTTTAAGCCAGGTGTTTTCCACGTAAAATCCTTGTGTTCTTTATTTTCTGTATTTATTATTCCGCAAACAGTATAGGTTGGAACACATAGAAGAACCTGGTCCTTCTATAACTAGTGCACGCGAAATCGGACACCACACAAATCACCCCCCCTCTTGTGTGGTATTGACGTTTTAGAACATCAGGGAATCTACAAGTCGTGTCTAGTAGAGTCTTGTTTATGGGTGTGTTGTGCACCACACCTATAAGCAGGAGGCTACAGGGAATTTAGGACTGCCACTCTTTCTTCTTACTGTAGATCGTGTGGTAGAGCTCAGTTGTAAGAACTCAATTTCCTAAAACCTATCTTATTCATAATACGACAATACCTACATCTAGAAAGACAGTTGGTAAGGGATTGGATTCGTCCGTGGAAGAGTTGAGTCGGAGGAACTCTATTTTGCATCATGCTTATGATGAGTAAATGTAAGGTCTCCAGAAGATCATGTGTGTACTAAGACGTGTGAACTTCTTGAAAAGGATCCCTAAGGCATGAATATCTATCCACCCGTATGGTAAAAAGCAACGAGAGAATCATAAGGTAGATACAAGTTTCAACAAGTAAAAGAAGTAAGATGAAGAAGGATACCAGGTACTCAGCTAGTGAAGATTTTCATTACTTACCACTCAGGAAGGGAGATACAAGCATTTTGAGTTACTTTCAGCATTAAAAAAGGTATATATAATTGGCCACACCCATTTCAGTTATGCCCTATGGGGGCTGACAGGTGTAGTTTAAGAGAATGACAGGATATCAGGATCCGGGTGGGGTTAGAGTAACCCAAAATGGTGAATGGATTATTTGTGTTAGTTGACATTTCCGAAGGATATTGCAAATGTGGTAATAGATCTCCTTGTGAGACACCCAGATGGTGCACTCTAAAATAATGCAACTAGATATGAGTACTACAATGATAGGCACTGGAAGCCTGGAAGGGATAAATATTATCTTAGTGTTGCTCCCGCCCCTAGTAGAGAGAGAATGTTAGGCAACCCGAAGATCCAGTGGATGGAGCAAAGGGGAGCTAAAACCAAAAGAATGCCTTGTTAAAGTTTTCGAAATAAGGTGATAGACAAAAATGTTAGCAGGAAAAATAAGAAGAGAGTTAATGAAGCATTATGAGTAAGATGTAATACATGGATGACAACAGTAGATAAAAAAGATGACTGTATTACAGAGTCTATAGTCAAGTGAAGGAAAATACGAGAGGTGACAGGCCTTGAGGAAACAAAAGAGTATAGGCCATAAAATCATATTTTCACTCCGAGAAATAAGTTCGTGACTCTAACATGATCACCATAAGGATAATAGTCAGCATCACGAGAATTTTAGAGATTGCGTTCCAACGATAATAGAATGGACGACAAAAGAATAACCTTTAAAGGTCATTCAGGAAGACGCTTCCCTAAGGCAAGTAATCTGAGCAAAGTTAAGCTTAAGGGACTATGTGTGCCAGTTATACTAGGTGTCACCCTCGTGAGTAAGAAATTTTGTTGTTCTTGGTACAGAAGGATTTCCGCAAGGCAAAGGTAATCAATGATGTGAAAGACGCCAAAGATGAAGAGGTAAAAGATCTATAGGTACATGGTCGTAGCTCCAACTCTTAGTACTTCCTAAAAGGGGGAATATGGAGTGATTTGGCATGAAGTCAGAATTAAGTGGTTATAGTAATCATGGAATGGTAAAGGAAGAATACAGTATAAACAAAAAAATGAAAAAAAGAATAGGATTACACTTATTCAGCTCCTACAGATGTGGTACAATTCCAGAACATTATCAAAGCACGACGTCAAGGAAAAGAAGTCATGGTTCCTGCCCGAGATGTTATTGATAAATAAGGAGCCAGTACGAGACATAAGTAAGACAAAGGAAATAATCCAAGACAGATAACGCGGAATATTGATATGAGAATGCGCCAACGAGTAGTTAGTAGTTGAGGTAAGATGATGTAGATAAATCAACAGATAGTGAAAGATAAACATAGTGAACCCCAACATAGTGAATCCAGTCTCGCAGATAATGATATCGTGATCCTTGAGAAATAATCAGATAGAAGTTGGGGTAGTTAAAGGTACCGTATGAGTGTTATGAAAATAAAAGAGAGTGCCACTGGGAAATATTCAAAATTTAAGTTCAGAAGCAACCCTACAAGCACAAGGGCGTGGAGGTAAGTAACCACGGATTATTATAGGCAAGGAAGAACATCAAAACATCTATCGGGAATGCGATGTAATAAGCTCACAACTTTTCAAGGGTCAGAGGGTCCTCCCTAAGTACTACAATGAAAGACTAGCCGAGGAAATAAGGAAGAAGGCTTCAACCTAAGCATAGAGATTTAAAGAGGAAATGGTCTTGTAACAACAGTATCAAAAGAACATTGTATGCACTCCATAAGAAAGTGGCACATACCGTGGCTAATGAACGGGAAGTAAAATCAAAAGTAATATTCGATATCATATGAGTTGCACAAAAATTCCGGCATGCGTGGGAACTAAGATAAGCTAAGTATGCACGCAACAAGGAGGCAGGAAGACCAGCAAAAGTAATAGCTTACGTTTAAAGAAAGATGAGAAGGAACGTAATCAATTATTCGATCAATGATCAAGAGTTAGTTACATTATGAATGCACTCAATATTTCAGAGTATTATCCATGCAGCATATATATGTTGACAATCATACAGTCGTAGAAGATTTCGGTCTAAGTTAAAAGAAAGAATTGAGCCCAGGTCATAGACAAAGGATTGAGTTATTAGAAAATTGTATCATGGATCTTCCATAGCGTCCATTTAAGGCTAAAGTAATGACTAATATCGTGAGTCACAGATCAAAGGATAGCTTAAGCCTACATAAAGGTTGATCAGAAGGAAGAGGAAACTAAAGAGTTACAATAACGAAGTAAATTAGGAGTCTAATTATTGGACCCATAAAATTATAGAAATCGTGATTGAGAACATTGCAGGATCACTCTTAATATCAGAGGTACAAGAGAGATAGTACAGTAGCCATATTCTATAATGCTCTACGATAAAGTCAGTTAGAAAAGTACCGGCCTCATAGGAAATTAACATGAAGCTCCCACCAAATTGTGTATGCACCAGAGGTGCAAGTATTATAATAGAACTTCAAGTTGTAATGTGAATCATACCTATGTGGAAGGAAGGTTATGAAAGAGATAGATGATATAATGCGAGATTTTAAGATAAGTAAGGTAAAGGTGGACAACATACAAGATACTCAAATGTAGAAGGTTATGAATAGTCCTTACTTCAAATAGAAGGCTAGAAGTGCAGGGATTCAATGTCCAGGAATGATAGCGGCGTCGTCAGTGGCATATCTTCCAGTCGATGATTTCTAGGTATTGAGAGGTCCAATTAAGAAAATAAAGAAGAGTTAGAGAAGATTTGATGTCTCACTTGATATTCTAAAATAACACAAGGAAATCTGTGGCACAAGCAAGTTGAAGGAAGATTGCGAGTATTATAAATAGATATGTATAGGTCGCAAGCTAAAGTATGGTAAAACGACAAGGTTTTAGGAAGACAGGAGTAGGATAAGAAAGGGAAAATAAGAAGGTGACGAGAATAGATAAGTCCTCAGGATTAAACCCATGAAAACAAGGGAGCTGATGGCTTCTCTAAGTTATAGAAAGCTCAGAATAGCCTGAATGAACTCAAAGGAGTTACTCATCATAAGTAGCATTTAGAAGAGATGGAATGCTGCCCTAATAGTAGAATAAGGGTGTAATTGTGATAGATAAAGAATGACGTTTGAGCCTTCGATTGAGTAATGATTTGAAGACAAAACAGGAATTCATGAATTGTACGGGATTAAAATACCCACATAAGTGAATCACATTGAGATGCTATAGAATACGGTTATTGAAGTACAATATCGCCGCTAAGTGGATCAGGAAAATCACTTCGAATATTCCTCGATGCAACGTAAGCCCTAGTGGCAAGGTATTACGTAAGAAGTTTCAAGTTATCAGTGGTATATTGTAGATCAATATTGAGGTGAATCAACAATGGATGGACAAAAGTCACAAAGTATGAGATGAGATCAGACCATCATTCTTAAGATGAGCAATAATGAGGAAACATTAAAGGACTTAGCTTTATACATATGGGATAAGCAACGAGAATAAGATGGGATTTGACAATAGACCTCAACAATAATAAATTAAAGTAAGAGTTATGGCAGTAAATTCATACGGATGGCTAAACATACCTATGCGACAATATACAACAATATTCGTGAATTCAACAAAGTACCGAGCGAAGAACTTCAGTATACTCATAGATTCCCAGAAGGACATCTTATCAAGCTCTGTATATGAAGCCTAGAGATTGGGCACACTTACAAGTTCAGAGTCGTACTGGCTGCATGATGGAAGGTAGCAATAATTACGAGATTGGAAGGATTCCGACTACAAGTCGTGGTGTGAGAAGGAGGTCTAAGGGGGGAATGCCCTAGACTTTGGATTTATTCATAGAACAGTCACCTAGATGGCAAGGAAAGTACTAAAGTATTCGGAAGACATAGGTGACGAAAATAATAATTGCACCAGTCAACATTCGAGGACGAATGTTCCAAATGAGGGAATGATGTTACACCCCATGTTTTCGTACATGAAAGTACACCATGAGTAAATTGATATAAGCTAAGGGATAAGATTATTTTGAGGTTATAAGTATTATGTTATTTCAAACAAGTGACAAGTAAATTCATGAAGGTAAGAGGGTAAGCAAATCAAAGAAAATGAGTTTAATCAAAGTTGACATTTTGAGGTAAAATACGGTTCAAGCTATAATACCCCGTCTTTATGGACTAGTGCCATACAAGGCACCACATGACTATGATAGTAAGGGGTATAAAGTGTGTTAAAAGTAATTAGTATTTTAAGTAATTTGAGATAATTTTTAATTATGTGAATAATTGGGTAATTATGGTTAATGGGGGATTAGAAAATTAATTAAGACATTATTTGATAAGAATTGAACAACTAACGTGGCAACAACTTGAAGTCAATAAAATGAATCTTAAAGTATGTTGCAAAGTGGCATTTTAAGATAATATTTGTGGCTTAGTCATCCCCTAAAGTGGGTCCCACAACCAAAAAGCATTAAGCCAATCTTCCTAAATTGTTATTTACTACATTATTATTATGGAAGAATGGAGGTATATGTGCTAGGAATAGACTCCAATTCAACATGGAATGGAAACGTTGTTTCTTTAGTAAGGAAAGTGTGATCAAATTCACCAAAATGGCCTTGCTCTACATCTGCCAAGTACGATCTTCAACAAAGAATTCATGCGAAGTTATAGGGCGTAATAGTAACGGGATTTTACGATTCTAAGGGAGTAACGTGTGTTTGAGGAATTGTCAAGAGAATCGATTCAGGTACGTTAAGGCTATCCATTCTTTCTTTTGCCATGATCCATACAATACAAACGTAACGGGCAAATGCACAACTTCCATAAATTACTCTATTCGTAGAAATGCTAGAGATGTGTATATTCTTATTTTTCTATAATTCTTATTATTCTATCGTATGTCCATGGGTCTCAGAAAATACGTAAGTTGATAAAGTCTATTTCATGATATTAATTAGAGGCATAATGGTCTTATGACACTCCGAAAGATTTTATTAACGTACTTATCATGCAATGCATTAATTTACATTAACCCATAACCAGATGGCATATATATATATATATATGCC
>ML427543.1:57627-131618 GCA_005239525.1 Nicotiana knightiana
ATATATATATATATATATATATTGATGAGTTGGTATACATTGATGATTTTGCCTACAGTGGCCGAGATGATATGATGGAATGCCCTCAGAGGCTTGATGATGTTATGAACGCATATAACGATGCATGAATACATTGATGATTTTGCCTACAGTGGCCGAGATGATATGATGGAATGCCCTCAGAGGCTTGATGATGTTATGAACGCATATAACGATGCATGATATGACATTTATATGCATGATATTATAATATTAAATGATTCACAGAGTTATTAAGATATACATGTTGGGTCTTTTACTCTATGCTTCTTTCATGGCTATTGTTTATTGATTTTCATTTCTTACATACTCTGTACATTATTTGTACCGACGTCCTTTTTGCCCGGGGATGCTGCGTTTCATGCCCACAGGTCCCGATAAACAGGTTGAAAGTCCTCCAAGTAGGCTATCATCTCATTGGAAGATGTTGGTGTGCTCCATTTGCTCCGGAGTTGTTTATTTGGTTAGTATGATTTAGACATGTATTGATTGGTGTCGGGGTCCTGTCCCGGTCTTATGACGTTTATGTACTCTTAGAGGCTTGTAGACATATTTCATGTATATGAAAGATTTTATGGCCTTGTCGGCCTATGTTCAATATACGAGTGATTATTTTGGCCTTATAGGCCCGTATGTCACACATATAAATTTTTATATCAAGTTGGGTCGTCCTATATTGAGTATTCCCCTATATTTATTCTGGTTAACACATGACAGACTGTTTGGCCCATTTTCCAATGAGAGCATGATAAGAAAGATATGTATGTTGGTACTCGGTTGAGTAAGGTACCAGGTGCCCGTTGCGGCCCATAAGGTCGGGACGTGAAAATTTCCCATGGAAACAGCCGTCTCTCGGGCTGGAGGAGGAACCCAGACTCCTGCTACTCACACTCCAGAGCAGATGGCTCCCCAGTATCAGACTCCAGCAGCTCATCCAGTCGGAGTAGTTCAGTTGTTGCAGCACAGACCGTGGATTGGTCAGCTATGTCTTCTGAGGCTTTGTGGAGATTAGACAGGTTTACCAAGCTCTTCTTAGTTCATTTTAGTGGTGCTGCTTTAGAGGATCCCCAGGAGTATCTTGACAGCTGTCATGAGGTGCTTCAGAACATGGGTATATTGGAGAGAAATGGGGTCGACTTTGCTGCTTTCAGATACTGGTTCCGCCAAGAAATGGTAGAGAGATTATTTGTTGACCAGATCAGCTGGGTCACTTGCTCTTACTTGGGACCAGTTCACTCATCTCTTTTTAGAGAAGTTTCTGCCTATCATCTTGAGAGAGGAGCACTACCGTCAGTTCGAGCTTCTCCAGCAGGGCAATATGACTGTTACTCAGTATAAGACCCGTTTTGTGGATTTGGC
The DNA here is from genome assembly GCA_005239525.1 of Nicotiana knightiana. NCBI lineage: Eukaryota > Viridiplantae > Streptophyta > Magnoliopsida > Solanales > Solanaceae > Nicotiana > Nicotiana knightiana. Next base: position 59,026 of record ML427543.1, read on the forward strand.
CCGTCATGATCTTCTTCTGCTTCCTACAGAGAGAGAGGGTGAGGAGTTTTATTAAGGGACTTTCTCAGCCTATTAAATTGCAGATGGCTAAGGAGACTGGAAGTGGGATTTCTTTTCAAGCGGTTGCCAATATCGCCAGGCTAGTCGAGATGGTTCTTGGACAGGGAGGTCAGGGGTCACACAAGAGACCTCATCATTCCGGTAGGTTCAGTGGTGCCTCGTCTGGAGGCAGGGGTACTTTTGGTAGAGGCCATCCTCCCAGGCCGTTTCATTCAGCGCTTCAGGCATCCTACGGTGCTTTAGAGAGTTGTGGTTCTTATGTGCTTCTTTCTGGGAAGCCAACCTACAGTACACCACCCGCTGCTATCAGTGCACCTCCTATTCAAAGTTATTACCGTGGTCATCCGGCCCGTTCAGTTCAGTCTCAGTTTCCACAGCCACAATATCAGGATGGATGTTTCGAGTGTGTTTGTTATGGGAATATCATGAGGACCTGTCCGAGATTATTGGGTGTTCCGCCACAGCATCAGGGTTCTCGTGCCATGGTTCTGGCACTAGTTGCTGCACCGCATGCTCAGCCAGCCAGAGGTAGGGGTCAGGCAGCCATAGGTAGGGTCCTGACTGTTAGAGGTGAAGGTCAGGCCATTAAAGATGGAGGCCCGCCAACTAGAGGCCGTCCTAGGGATATGGTTCAGAGTGGTGGGGTCTAGTTCCGATGTTATGCTTTTCCAGCCACGCCTGAGGCTGAGTCATCCGATGTTGTTATTATAGGTAATATTTCAGTTTGCAGTAGAGACGCTTCAATTCTATTTGATTCGGGATGTACTTACTCCTATGTGTCCTCTTAGTTTGCTTCATATTTTGTTGTGCCTCGTGATTCTTTGAGTACCCTTGTATATGTGTCCACACCTGTGGGGGATGCTATTGTTGTAGATCATGTTTATCGCTTGTGTGTTCTCACTATTAGGAGTCTTGAGACTAGTGTAGATCTTCTACTCCTCGATATGATTGATTTTGATGTTATATTGGGTATGGATTGGCTGTCACTTTATCACTCTATATTGGACTGTCACGCCAAGACGGTGACCTTAGCCTTGTTGAGGTTTCCTCGATTAGAGTGGAGGGGACTCACGACCATCCTACTGGTAGGGTTATCTCGTATATGAAGGCTTGACGTCTGGTCGAGAAGGGTTTTTTAGCCTATTTGGCTTATGTTCGTGATTCTAGTGCAGAGGTTCCTTCTATGGATTTTGTTCCTGTTGTTCGTAAGTTTCCAGAGGTATTTCCTGCTGACCTTCCGGGGATGTCACCCGACAGGGATATTGATTTCTGTATTGATTTGGCTCCGGGCACTCAGCTCATTTCCATTCCGCCATACCGTATGGCCCTACCAGAGTTGAAGGAATTGAAGGAACAGTTTCAGGATTTGCTTAATAAGGGCTTCATTAGACCTAGTGTCTCGCCCTGGGGGTGCACCTGTTTTGTTTGTGAAGAAGAAAGATGGATCTACGAGGATGTGTATAGATTATCAGTAGTTGAACAAAGTCACCATCAAGAACAAGTATCTATTGCTGTGGATTGATGATTCATTTGATCAGCTTCAGGGTGCCAAGGTGTTTTCGAAGATTGATTTGAGATCTGGCTACCATTAGTTGAGGATTAGGGTGTACGATGTTCCTAAGACAACTTTTCGGACTCGGTATGGGCATTATGAGTTTTTGGTGATGCCCTTTGGGTTGACCAATGCCCCAGCAGAATTCATGGATTTGATGAATTGAGTGTTCAAGCCTTATTTGGACTCCTTTATGATTGTGTTTGTTGACGATATCATGATATAATCCCGTAGTCGGGAGGAGCATGAGCAACACCTGAGGATTGTGCTTTAGACTATGAGAGACAACTAGTTGTATGCTAAATTTTCAAAGTGCGAGGTTTGGTTGGATTCAGTCGCTTTCTTGGGTCACGTTGTATCAGCAGAGGGAATTCAGGTAGATCCCAAGAAGATTGAGGCAGTTTAGGTAGATCAGGAGTTTCTTGGGTTTGGTAGTCTATTACCGTTGATTTGTGGAGGGGTTTTCATCTATAGCAGCCCCGTTGACCATGTTGACCCAGAAGGGTGCCCCGTTCATATGGTCAGATGAGTGTGAGTCGAGCTTTCAGAAGCTCAAGACTGCTTTGACTACAACGCCAGTGTTGGTGTTGCCCACAGGTTTAGGATCTTACACGGTATATTGTGATTTTTCCCGTGTTGGGCTCGATGCAGTATTGATGCAGGAGGGAAGGGTAATTGCATATGCGTCACGACAGTTGAAGAACTATGAGAATAATTACCATGTCCATGATTTAGAGTTGGTAGCCATTGTTCACGCGGTGAAGATTTGGAGGCACTATCTTTATGGCGTGTCGTGTGAGGTTTTCACGAATCATCAGACTTCAGTGTTTGTTCAAGAAAAAGGACCTCAATTTAATGTAGAGGAGGTGGTTGGAGCTATTGAAAGACTATGATATCACCATCTTGTATCATACCGGGAAGGCTAATATGGTGGCCGACGCATTGAGTAGGAAGGCAGCGAGTATGGGAAGCCTTGTGTTCATTCCAATCGGTAAGAGGCCGCTAGCATCGGATGTTCAGAATTTGGACAACCAGTTTGTGAGGATGGATATTTCAGAGCCCAGCGGTGTTCTAGCTTGCATAGTCGCTCGGTCTTCTTTGTTTAAGCGTATCAGAGATTGGTAGTATGACGACCCCTATTTGTTGGTACTTAGGGATATAGTGTGGCACGGTGGTACCAAGCAGGTTACTTTTGGTGATGATGGAGTCTTGAGGATGCTGGGTCGTGTTTGTGTGCCTAATGTTGATGGACTTCATGAGTTGATTCTTGAAGAGGCCCACAGTTCCCGGTGTTCTATTCATCCGGGCGCCGCAAAGATGTATCAGTACTTCTGGCAGCATTATTGGTGGATGAGGATGAAGAAGGATATAGTTGCTTATGTAGCTCGGTTCCTGAATTGTTAGCTGGTGAAGTATGAGCATCAGAGACCCAGTGGTCTGCTTCAGCAGATAGGGATTCCTAAGTGGAAGTGGGAGCGTATCACCATGGACTTTGTCGTTGGGCTCCCACGGACTCAGAGGAAGTTCGATGCCATTTGGATCATTGTGGATAGGCTGACTAAGTCAGTGCACTTCATTCCTGTGGTAGTTACCTATTCTTCGGAGCGGTTGTAGAGATTTACATTCGGGAGATCGCCCGTCTTCATGGTGTGCCCATGTCTATCATTTCTGATCGAGGTACGCAGTTCACCTTGCACTTCTGGAGGGAAGTATAGCGTGAGTTGTCCACGGGGGTTGAGTTGAGCACAACATTTCATCCTCAGACGGACGGACAGTTCGAGCGCACTATTCAGATCTTGGGGGATATGCTCCGCGCATGTGTCATAGATTTCAGAGGATAGTGGGATTCATTCTTTCCCCTTGCATAGTTCACCTACAAAAATAGCCACCCGTCGATCATTCAGATGGCTCCCTACTAGTCGAGCATTCTGGTGGTTTGAGTCGAGGGAGGCTTGGTTATTGGGTACAGATCTAGTACAGGATGCCTTGGATAAGGTCAAGATTATACAGGATTGACTTTGCACAGCTCAGTCTAGGTAGAAGAATTATGGCAACCGTAGATTTCGTGATGTTGTATTCATGGTCGGGGAGAGGGTGTTGCTCCGGGTATCACCCATGAAGGGTGTCATAAGGTTTGGAAAGAAAGGAAAGTTGCGCCCTAGGTATATCGGACCCTCTGAGATTCTCGAGAGAGTGGGAGAAGTGGCTTACAAGTTTGCGTTGTCTCCGGGGTTATCAGTAGTTCATCTAGTGTTTCATGTGTCCATGCTCCGGAAGTATCACGGTGATCTGTCCCACGTGTTAGATTTCAGCTCTGTCCAGTTGAACAAGGATTTGACTTATGAGGAGGAGCCGGTAGCTATTTAGCCCGACATGTTCATCAGTTGAGATCGAAGAGTTATCCTTCAATTCGAGTGCAGTGGAGAGGTCAGCCCGCTGAGGCAACTACCTGGGAGTCTGAGTCAGATATGCGGAGTAGATATCCCCACATTTTCACCAGCCCAAGTACTTTTCTATGTTCGTTCGAGGATGAATGGTTATTTTAGAGGTGGAGAATGTGATGACCTGATAGGTCATCTCATGTTTTAGAACTAAATTCTATGTTCTGAATCCTTAAATATCTCATTTTACCCTTTCTCGATTTGCATGTGCGGTCCGGGTGTTTTTCTGGAAGGCTTATATGTTAAAAACTGATAAAAATAAGAATTTTTGCCTTAAAAGTTAAATTGAGTTGACTTCGGTCAATGTTTTGATCAAATGGATCCGAATCTGTATTTTGACGATGCCGGTGGGTTCGTATCGAAATATGGGACCTGGCGTATGCTCGGTACAAGTCCACTATATTATTTATGACTTGTCACCCAAATTTATTTATGTTTGATCTTGTTGATACCGGATTCGTATTTTTGTTCCGAAGCCTGGTACAAGTCCACTATATTATTTATGACTTGTCTGTTGAATTTGGTGAGAAACGGAGTTGATTTGACGTGATTTGAACGTTCGGTTGTGAAAATAGAGTTTTAAAGATTTCTTGAAAATTTCATTTGACTTGGTGTCTGATTCGTAGTTCTAGGCGTTATTTTGGCGATTTGATCAGGCGAGCAAGTTCACATGATGTTATTAGACTTGTGTGCATAGTTGGTTTGGAGCCCCGAGGCTTGGGTGAGTTTCAAATATACTGGTGTGTGTGTTGTATCTGGTGTTCTGCTGTATTGTGCTTCACGATCGCGTAGCCATTCTTGCGATCGCGAAGGGGATCTAGGATGGGGAGAATTTTTACACTACACGAACGCGGAGACTGGGTCAGGAACGCGGAGCGATGGGGGCCTTACCCTTCGCGAATGTAACATTTGGGACCTGGGGGAGGGGGCCAGTCACTCTTTATCGCGAACGCGAGCAAGGAATCACGAACGCGAGGGCCAGAGGGGGCGTAGCCTTCGCGAACGCGATAAGAGTTTCGCGATCGTGTAAACCTAGCAGGTGCAGCTCTTCGCGAATGCGGAAGTGTTCACGCGAACGCGATGAACACAATCGCGCAACTATCAAAACAGAACCCAAAAACGGGTTTTAGCCATTCTTTCAAAATTTTCAAAACTAAGAGACCTAGAGGCGATTCTTCCAAAAGATTTTCTTCCCCAAATTTTTTGTAAGTGATTCTAACCTACGTTCTTTGAATACCCATTACATTTTATGAATTTTCAACCTAAAATCTAGGGTTTTCATGGTAGAAATTGAGGGGTTGGGTAGAATTAGAGATTTTTGAATAATTGGAAGTTAGACCCCGAATTGAGGTCGGATTTCGTAACAAATTACATAATCGGGCTCAAGGGTGAATGGGCGAACGAATTTTGGTCTGAACCTCGGGTTTTGACCCAGCGGGCCCGGGGTCGATTTTTGACTTTTTGGGGAAAAGTTTGGGAAATCTAAATTTCTGCATTGTAATTGGTTCCTTTAGAAATATTTAATATTATTAAGTTAATTGTGGCTAGATACGAGTGGTTTGGAGGTGGATTCTAGAGGAAAAGCAGTAATTGAGCATTGAGTGGCATGTGGAGCGAGGTAAGTGTTGTGTCTAACTTTGACTTGAGGGATTAGGAACCCTTGACCTATTAGCTAAATGAAATTCATGTGAGCAGCGTATATGTGAGGTGACGAGTACTTATGCGTTGCCAATTTATCTGTGTTGCATGTTTCCTTCCCGTACTTCCCATATTGTCTTTTTCCTTGTCTTAACTATTACATGTTTTACTTGTATTCCCATGCCTAATTTCTACTTGTTAGACATTGTTTCTCTTAGTTGAAGGTATTAGTTATTCCGTAGCTTTACTGTCTCATATTATTTGTTTAAGCTGGTTATTAGTACTTTTATCATATATTCTGGATTGGACTCGCTGAGTAGTATTACTTGTGTGAATTTTCATAGTGTACAAGCTTCCTAATTGTTTCGGTTTGAAGTTAAGCTTTGTGAAGGGTTATGTGATTTGAATTGTGAAATTTTTCTACTTACTGAATAATTAACATTGATATGGTGGGATCAGGTTGCGTGCCGCAACATGTGAAATAAGGGTGATATATTGAGGAGGAATAAGAGGGAAATGACATGTACAGTGGGATCGGGTTGCACGTTGTAATAGGTGTTATAAGGGTGGATTGTGGGGGGAATAAGGGTGAACTATGATTGTGATTATTGTGATATGGTGGGATCGGGTTGCAAGCCGCAACACTTTATTTTATATTTTCTTCTCTATGTTATTAAGAGGAAATAAGGGGGGGGGGGGGGGGGGGGAATACGATTTTTACGGGGGGATTGGGTTGCGCACCACAACAACCTATATGTTTATACTTTTCCTTGACTGTGTTAGTTGTACGGTAGTCTTCAAATGCATTTAAGGATTGGTAGTAGCTGGACACTGATAAAATACTTTGAGAACTGTATTTACTTCTCGCAAGTTAATGCTTTATTTTGTTGTGTATTTTTGCTTTATTATATACTGTATGCAGATTATATTGTGGGTGTCCCGCCATAGCCTCGTCACTCCTTCTTCGAGGTTAGGCTCGATACTTACCAGTACATGGGATTGGTTGTACTAATACCGTACTCTGCACTTCCTGTGCAGATTTTGGAGCTAGTCCGAGCTGATCGAGAGGTTGGATATATGATTCACTTGCTCGGAGACCCAAGGTAGACCTGTCGGCGTCCGCAAGCCCTGGCGTCTCTTCCATACCTCATACTTTACTGTTTTATTTATTTTGTAAACAATTGTATTTCTTTTGGACAAATACTTTTAGCAAAATCTTATAATGTTCGTGAATTGTGACTCCAGATTCTGGGTAGTGTGTGTGGGTGTGTGTATATATATATATATATATATATATATATATATATATATATATATATATATATATATATTAAGCTGCTATACAAAATTTCGCATTTAATTTAATTCGTCATAGCTTAATTGTTGTTATTACTGAATTGTAAAGGAATTGGTTAATAATTCTCTAACGTTGGCTTGCCTAGCAAGTGTAATGTTAGGCTCCATCACGATCCCGACGATGAGAAATCCGGGACGTGACAACGAATTAGTTTCCTTACCCTCGCATCATCCAAATACTGACCTTACCAACCACCCATTAGATGTGGCACCTATAGTTCATACATCTTCTACTGCTGCTAACGTTGATGGGGTTCATGCATTGGGTTCTGATGATGACCGTAACTCTCCAGCCTCGCATAGTTAGCCTATTTTGTTTGGACTTTATTGTTAATCCTTGTGGATTTTTTGTATTTAACGATACCGTTATATGCATTATGCTATATATTTTGGACCTTGTTGAATATATTGTTAATTTATATTAATATCAATGAATTTTTATTAAGTGTATTTAATAGATTTTATGTAATATGCTTGAACAGAGTACATTTAAAATAATAAATAAAAAGAATTTTAAAAAATTAGCAATAGATTAAAAATAAATTATTGACGGATACTTTCTGTAGCTAAACTTACCGCGTAAAATTAAATCTTGCGACGAATTGGCGAGAAAAGGTTTTTGTTGCAAAAAGCAAGGAGAATTATCTATAACACGATTAAAGATAGACGATTTCGTCGATAGTAAGAACAAACGACAAATTTTGTTATGTATTGTAGAGACAAAAGTCGTCAAAATAGAAACAGAAACAAGCAATATAGTGACGGTTATTTCCATCGCTAAACTTTGCTACAGATATATTTCGTCGCTCATCCGTCAATAATTCTGCGACGATTTGGTATTTTTCATCGTTATGAGCCTAGCTACGAGCATTTTAGAGAAAAACTTGAATCCGTCACTAAAAAACTACAATAATGGAAAATAGTGGTTTAGCGACGGACGTAAACACTATTTTATTTGTAGTGCTTGGATTGTAACGACCCGGCCGTCCGTTTCGAGAGTTGTAGCACCGTTTTCCCTATTTCTGCTTCTTTTGTGCCTTACAACTGTATTATGTCTTACCGGGTTGGTTGGTTTGGGTCCAGAGTGGTTTCAGAGTGAATTGAGTTGAAGAATTGCAGCTGAAGCTACTGCTACTGGTGTAACCGCACATGTGGAGTGGGAACCGCATGTGTGAGCCCGCAGAAGCGAAGGAGGAGCCGCAAATGCGACTAAGGAGGATCTGGGCAGAGAACGAGGTGTGATGGAATTCCTGCACCTACGGTGGTTGTAGAAGCGGACCCAGGGGCACAGGTGCGAGTTTGGACCGCAAAAGCGAGATGGTTTCCGCACCTACGAAAGACGCAGATGCGGTCTTGGGGCCACAGGAGCGAGGTCAGGATTTTAAGTGAAATCCACACCTGCGATTGAATTTCCGCAGGTGCAACATCGTAGAAGCGACAAATGGATCGCAGGTGCAGTATTGCTGGGTAGAAAAATACTAGCTCGAGGTTTTGTCTTTCATTTCGATTTTGGACTTGAGAAGCTCGAGAGAGAGGCAATTTGTGATGACCCAAGGGGTCATTTTATGAATTAAGACTCCGTTCTAAGATTATTAGCCATATAAAGACTAATTTTAATTATCTCGATTTGTGTGCGCAGTCCGGGCATGAAACTGGAAAGCTTTCATGTGAAAATATAAAAAATAATAATTTTTAGAATTAAAATTTGGTTTTAGTTGACTTGAGTCAACATTTTTAGTAAACGGATCCGGATCTATGTTCTGATGATCCCGGGAGGTCCTCAGTAAAATATGGGACTCTGGCATATGCCCGGAAATGAATTCCGAGGTCCCAAGCCTTAGAAATCAATTTTTGAAAGAAATTATTTTGCTGAATTATTAATGAAATAGAAAAGAATTAATGTTTGAAACCATTGGTATCAGGCTCGTATTTTTGTTCTGGAGCCCGGTACAAATTTGTTATAGTATTTGAATACTAACTTTGAATTTCGGTGAGAATCGGAGTTTATTTGACGTGATTCGGACGTCCGGTTGAGAAATAGTGAAATTAAAGTGTTCTCGAGAAAAATGATGAGTTTTGAGATTTAATTCATAGTTTTACATGTTATTTTTATGACTTGATCGCACGAGCAAGTCCGTATGATATTTTTAGAGTTGTGTGCATGTTTGGTTTAGAGACCTGAGGGCTCGGGTGAGTTTCGAATAGGTTTGGGTTGTGTTGCGCTCATTCTTTCTTATGCTTCGACGTCGTTTCTTCAAGCATGAATGATATCATATTGAACAAATGAGCTCCGATTTCTGTTTTGAATGAAATATTAGATCCTTATCATAATTACATTGAATTTGGACATCGTATGAGGATTTTATGGTCATTTTACTAAGGTTGCCAGATTTTTCAGATTAATTACGAAATTGCGACTCACAGCGTATTTAAAAATCTGCACTATTTGCAATATTAAAACCTACATATCTCATTCATTATAAGGTCAAATTGAGTGATTCAAAAGCCTAACTTGACCAAAACTTCACAAGGAATCCATTGGGGACATAAAAATAGAGTTTTGGGATTGTTTGGTACGAAAAACGAGGCAGAATAGCTGATATAAAAATATATAAAACTATAGTTTGTTCATCCGGTCATATTTTGAGTTGGGGAGCTCGGATTTGGGAGATTTTCACCATAGGGATTGGGGTAAGTATTCTCTACTCGTTTTTTTGGTTATATTTCAATTATCCAATGTTTTTCATCACTTTTAAATCAAAAACTAAGAGTTTTCATGGTAAAAATTGAGGGTTTGGATAGAATTAGGGAACTTTGTAAAAATTGAATTTTTACCTCGAATTGAGGTCGGATTTCGAAAATAATTGTATATTTGGGCTCATGGGTGAATGGGTAAACGTAATTTGGTCCGAACCACGAGTTTGGACCAAGCGGCCCCAGGGTCGGGTTTTAACTTTTTTTGAGAAAACTTAGGAAAAATTATAATTTTCAGTAAAGTTAGTTCCTTTAGAATTAATTAATGATATTAAGTTAATTATGGTTAGATTCGAGTGTATTGGAGGTGAATTTAAGAGGAAAAACTATAATTGAACAGTGAGTGGCCTGCGAAGTTGAGGTAAGTGTTTGTTTTAAGCTTGACTTGAGGGAATATGAATCCCCAACCTGATTGTTATGTGAAATTGGTTGTGTGTAGTGTATAGGTGATGTGACGAGTACCTATGCACTACCAAATTGTTGTTTACCATGATCCCTTTTCCGTTTACCATTTATTTTCTTCCCAGCTTGATTGTTTTGTGATTGTTGAGGTTTATATGGTCAAGTGATGATCTTTGCTGTAATAAATCTAAGATCTGAATAAGAGTCACATGTACTTTTGTCTTGATGTTCTTTAGATCAAGAATACATTTTGATTATCGTTTTTATGTTTTTCTTTTGAAGATTTAGTGAAGTCTTAAACCTTAGACCAATAAACAAAAAAAAAAGTATTGATAACATTGTAGAGTAGGACCCCAGACTTTAAAAATGTAAAACGGTAGATAAACTATTTGGAGCTCATTAAATTTAGGTCATGAGTGAATAGATGAAAATATTCATTTATAGGCGGCTTTTAGAAATATGTTCAAGTACGTAATTGAATTATTCCGCATATGCTACTTGACTATTTATTTTCATTAGATTATTGTCAAGTATCGTTGCACGCGTGTTAAAAGTCTTGGCTGTTCCCTTGATTTTGTTATGGTACATAAAGGTTGAGCTGGATGACAGTGTTACGATATTTACATATATTCTGGTTGGTTTCATTATGAAATAATATTGGATACAGCTTGTGAGCTATACTGTGTTCTGTTTACAATTGTTGAGATAAACGTGTTGTGAAAGGCTTGGCCTGAATTGTGAAAGTTTTTGATAAATAAATCAATTGATAGTGATAAGGGTGGACAATATGATAGTGATAAGGGCGGCCAGGGGAAATAAATGATAGTGATAAGGGCGGACAGGAGAAATAAATGATAGTGATAAGGGTGGACAGGGGAAATAAATGATAGTGATAAGGGTTGACAGGGGAAATAAATGATAGTGATAAGGGTGGACAGGGAAAATAAATGATAGTGATAACGGTGGACAGGTGGGATCGGGTTGCACGCCGCAACAAGACAGTGATGAGGGAGAATATTTATGTTTTACTGATTTTAATTACAAAGATTTGGAAGCTTATCGTTTTACTCTATTGTTTCTCATATTATGCATATACGATTGTTTTAAAGTAAAGTTTGGAAATTTATGTGGGATCTTTGGTCACAGCTGAGGCCTGGAATAGGCGACTGAGTTATTTTATTTATTCATTGTTGCAGTTATATTTTCTTGTTTGCGTAGGATTGTTTTGTTACTTTATTATATACATATATAGTCGCATGTTAAGTTATAATTGCCCCGCGTTAGCCTCGTCACTACTTCGTCGAGGTTAGGCTCGGCACTTACTCAGTACATGGGGTCGGTTGTACTGATACTACACTCTGTACTCTTTTTTGCGGATCCAGGTACCGGCCAACAGTAGAAATTTTTAGTAGCCGCTATTCATTATTCGGAGACACGAGGTATATCTGCCGGCGTTCGCAGATCCCGAGAGTCTTCTCTTAGTTCGTAGAGACTGTTTTAAATTTCCTCAAAAATGTTATATTATTTCTTTCAGCCATTATTTGTAGTATTCTTTAATAGTTCGTGAATTGTGACACCAGACCCTGGGATAGTCTTAGAGTTATTTATATAATTAGTTCGTAGCTCGATTTATTTATTTGTGTATTATTTTATATTTGGAGTTATTCTTTGGAAACCATTAGATTAAGTTTATTTTAAATTTATTTTAATTTGTTTAAATGGATAATCAAAGGAACATAGCTAATTGAACTCTAACATTGGCTTGCCTAGCAAGTGTGGTGTTAAGCGCCATCACGGTCCCTAAGGTTGGGAATTTTTGGTCGTGACACAATTTTTTGAGGAATTTCAAGGAAAATGTTGGGGTAAGTAATTCTAACCCGGATTGGTCTAAATTTCGTGAATCTATGACTTCATTCATCACCTAATTAGGGATTTGAGTTGGAAATTTGGGGGTTTAGGGCTTGGGAATTGGAGAGGGAACTTTGGGGTTTTGGAGGGGTAATTGAGGTCGGATTTTGATAAATTTGGTACGGTTAGACTCGTGAGTGAATGGGCTTCCGGGTTTTGTGATTGTCGTCGGGTTTAATGATGTGGACCCGGGGGGTGGGTTGAGCCAATTTAGGATTTTTGGTTCTACTTTAGTAGTTTTCTTGTGAGATTGATCCCTTTAGACTATTTTAATGGTGTTGTAATGTTTTTGGATTGATTTGGGACATTTAGAGGTCGATTCGAGAGGCAAGGGCATTCCGGGGTAGGATTTATACGCTGTTGAGGTAAGTAACATGTTTAAATCTGGTCTTGAGGCTATCAAACCCGAAGTTTGGTATGATGTGATAGTTTGGAGGTGGCGCACATGCTAGGTGACGGGCGTGCGGGCGTATACCGTGAGGGATTGTGACTTGGTCCATCCCAGGAGACTGTATAGTCGAATGGCCTATTTGTGCATACATCTGTTCCTTGTCTTCTAGAAATTTGACTGCTTTTCATGTTAGAAATCATGCTTAGGCTATGTACCTACGCATTGTTGTTATACTCAGTCGTAGCAGTTCTTGCATATTTTTACCTTAGTCTCTGTTATTCCCTGCTGATACATTGTAGCATTCTGATTTGGGATGATTCCCTTTATTAGTGAGGGCTGTGAGACTAGAGAGGTTCGTGACTGAGTGGCCGAGTGCCTGTTTGTGAGTCATAGATTCTGTAGCACGTGAGTTGTCCGTGCGAATCATGATGTTATACCTTAGCACATGAGTTTTTCGTGTGTATTCTGATATGATATGTAGCACGTGAGTTGTCCGTGCGGATCTTGATACGATATTATAGCACGTTAGTTGTCAGTGCAACATGTGAGTTGTCCGTGCAGCACGTGAGTTGTCCGTGCGGACTATAGCGCTTGGGTTGTAGGAGCCCCTCCGGAGTCTGTACACCCCCAATGAGCGCAGGTACCTATCGAGCGTGTGTTTTGAGGGATGAGAGCCGAGTGTTGAGCTAATGAGAGCTTGAGTGACAGTACCCTGAGAGGTTTCATCTGTCTGCCTTGTTGATGCATTTAGCTGAATCATACTACTGTTTTGAATTTCCGGGAACTTGTTATAACTGATCTTACTTGAACTTGGTAAACTTGCAACTGATTTGACTCATGTTATTGGTATTTACTCATATCTATTCTTAGATGTTGAAATTACTGAAATGAATTGTATTGTATAGCTCGTCACTACTTCTCAGTCCCTTATTTATTTCTGTTACTTCTCATGCTACACCCTCACTTCATGTGCAGATCCAGGTGTGTTTGATAACGGAGGCCGTTGAGTTCGGGCGCGATCGAGTATCGGAGATTACGAGGTAGATGTCGGTGTCCACAATGTCTCTCCTTCTATATTTCTTTCTGTCCTGTATTGATACTTAGAGACTGGTTGTATTAGTTTCGTTATATAGATGCTCATGACTTGGTGACACCCCGATATTTGGGGCTAGTTTTCCGCATTTTGATTCTATTTTGAGTTCAACTTTGGTTTTTATGAAACATTTATGATATGAAAAAGTTCTACATTACCTTTTTTATTGAATTACTGGAGTATTTTGGAAAAGTCGGCTTGCTTAGTACCATCGATAGGCGCCATCACGACATGTTAGGTTTTGGGTCATGATAAATTAGTATCAGAGCCTAGGTTACATAGTTCTCACGAGTCATGATCAGGTTAGTAGAGTCTTGCGGATCGGTATGGAGACGTCCATCTTCGAGAGGTTGCAGAACCCTTAGGAAAACTCCACATTCTTGAATTCTTGTCGTGAGAATCTGTTGATTATGGTAACTAAACTTCTATTGTTTCATTCTCTCACAAATGGTGAGGACTCATACTACTGGGTGGGATGGACAGCCACCAATACCACCAGCCAGAGCTGCGAGAGGCCGAGGTTGCGGTAGAGGCTGCGGTAGGGGCAGATGTGTAGCCCGCACAGCAGCGAGGGCAGTACCTGCAGATCCACTGGTTGCCCCAGATCAGGACCAGGTCCCAATTGTGGATGCACTAGGGGGACCAGCTCAGGCACCATTTATGCCCATCGTGATACCTGGCCTTCAGGAGGCCCTAGCTCAGATTCAGACCGTGTGCACAGACCTTTCTCAGGTGGTCTCTGTTTCGACGACCACAGCCACTTCTCAGGCCGGGGGAGGCACTCAGACTCCCGCCGCCCGTACATCTGAGAAGGTTGTACAGGGACTCCAGACACTGGGGGCACCACCAGCCCAGCCGGTTACAGCAGCATAGGACTATGTGGTTCCTGCTATGCCTGAGGATGAGCAACGTAGATTGGAGAGGGTTGGGAGACTCTAGCTTCTATGTTTGAGTGATGTTGAGGGAGAGGATGCACACGGTTTCTTGGGCAGGTGTCAGAGGATTCTCCGTACAACAGGCATTCTGGAGACCAGTAGGGTATCGTTCACTATCTTTCAGTTCTACGGGGTTGCATTCAGTTGGTGGGAGGCTTACGAGAGGCGTAGGCCAGTCAGTGTAGCACCCCTTACCTAGCAGCAGTTCTCCGTACTCTTCCTAGAGAAGCTCGTGCCTCAGACCCGTAGAGACGAGTTGCGTAGAAAATTTGAGCATCTTCCATAGGGTGATATATCTGTGATGCAGTATGAGATGCAATTCTCGAAGTTGGCCCGACATGCTATTTGGTTGGTTCCCACATATAGGAGAGGATCAGGAGGTTCATAAATGGCCTCACTTTTCAGCTGTGATTGCTTATGACTTGAGAGAGAGTGTCTGGTGCTACTTTTGATGAGGTTCTCGACATTGCCCGTCAGATTGAGATGGTTCACAGTCAGGAGCGGGTTGAGAGGGAGGCCAAAAGGCCTCTTGGACAGGGTGGATTTGGTGGGGTGCCTTCTGGGGTTCAGTTCCAGCACGATAGGGCTCATCCATTCAGACATGCTCAGACGGCTCGCCCAGTTCACCATGGTGAATCATCTGGCAATGGGTCACACAATCATCAACAGAGCCAGTCATCATTCAGTGCACTACCATCATAGAGTTCTCACCATGCCTCGTCAGCTCATGTTTCCACGGGTAGTTCCTTTGAGCATCAGGAGCAACAGTTCTGTCATAGGAGTGGTTGTTTTGAGTGCGGAGATTTCGGTCACATTAAGAGAGATTGCCCTAGGTTATTAGGTGGGGCTCCACAACAGAGTACTCAGTTGATGGAAGCAGCACCAGTTCCTCCACCACCTGCCCAGCCAACTAGGGGTGGAGCTCAGTTAGCTAGGGGTCGCCCGAGAGGGGGAGGCAGATCATGGGGTGGCCATGCCTGTTTCTATGCCCTTCCTGCCAGACTAGATGCCATTGCTTCAGATGCTGTGATCACATGTATTGTCTCAGTTTGCCACAGAGATGCCTCTGTATTATTTGACCTTGGTTCCACTTATTCATATGTTTCCTCGTATTTTGCTATGCCCCGTGAGTCCTTGATTTCATCTGTTCATGTATCTACTCCTATGAGCGATACTATTATTGTGGACCACATATATCGGTCCTGTGTGGTGACTATTGGGGGTTTGGAGACCTGAGTGTATCTTTTGTTGCTAAGTATGGTTGGTTTTGATGCGCTATTGGGTATGGATTGGTTATATCCATGTCATGGTGTTCTGGATTGTCACTCTAAGACCGTGATGTTGGCGATGCCGGGGTTGCCGAGGGTTGAGTGGAGTGGTTCTATAGACTATGTACCCAGTAGGGTGATTTCATACTTAAAGGCTCAATGGATGGTTGATAAGGGTTGTCTATCCTATTTGGCTTTTGTGAGGGATGTTAGTGTAGATGCTCCCGCTATTGATTCTATTCCTGTGGTGCGTGATTTTCTAAATGTGTTTCCGGTAGACCTGCGAGCATTCCGCCTGACAGGGATATTGACTTCGGTATTGATTTGGTGCCAGGTACTCAGCCCATTTTTATTCCACCATATCGTATGGCACCAGCGAAATTGAAGGAGTTGAAGGAACAACTTCAGGAACTCCTCGATAAGGGGTTTATTTGGCCTAGTGTGTCACCTTAGGGTGCACCGATTCTATTTGTGAAGAATAAGGATGGGTCTATGAGGATGTGCATTGATTACAAGTAGTTGAACAAGTTCACAATAAAAAACAACTATCCATTGCCACTTATTGATGATCTACTTGACTAGCTTCAGGGAGCGAGGGTGTTCTCCAAGATTGATTTGAGTTTCAGGGTATCACCAGCTGAAGATTCGGGATTCAGATATTCTTAAGTCAACTTTCAGGACCCGATATTGCCAATTTGAGTTCCTTGTGATGTCTTTTGGACTGACCAATGCCCCAACAACGTTCATGCATTTGATGAACAGTTTGTTTCAGCCTTATTTGGACTCCTTAATTATTGTATTCATTGATGACATCCTGGTGTACTCTCGTAGCCAGGAAGAGCATGCCCAACACTTGAGGATTGTGTTACAGAGATTGAGGGAGGAGAAACTTTATGCAAAGTTCTCCAAGTGTGAGTTTTGGCTCAGTTCAGTGGCGTTCTTGGGGCACATGGTGTCCATTGAGGGTATTCAGGTGGATCCGAAGAAGATAGAGGCGGTGCATAGTTGGCCCAGACCGTCCTCAGCCACAGAGATTCAGAGCTTTCTTGGATTGGCGGGCTACTACTGCTGTTTTGTGGAGGGTTTCTCATCTATTGCATCACCCTTGACCAAATTGACCCAAAAGGGTGCTCTATTTAGGTGGTCAGATGAGTGTGAGGAGATCTTTCAGAAGCTCAAGACTACCTTGACCACGACTCCAGTTCTAGTTCTGCCATCAACTTTTGGTTCTTACATAGTGTATTGTGATGCCTCGCAGATAGGTATTGGGTATGTTATGATGCAGGAGGGTAGAGTGATTGCTTATGATTCACGTCAGTTGAAGACCCAAGAGAAGAACTATCATGTCCATGATCTTGAGTTAGCAACTATTGTTCACACCTTGAAGATTTGGCGGCACTATCTGTACGAGGTTCATTGTGAGGTCTATACTGATCACCGGAGTTTGCAGCATCTATTCAAGCAGAAGGATCTTAACTTGCATCAGCGGAGGTGGTTGGAGCTTCTTAAGGACTATGATATCACCATTTTGTACAATCCCGAGAAGGTCAATGTGGTGGACGATGCTTTGAGTCGCTGGGCGGAGAGTTTGGGGAGTTTAGCGTATCTTCCAACAACAGAGAGAACTTTGGCATTGGATGTTCAGGCCTTTCATGGCCAGCTTGTCTGGTTGGATATTTCGGAGCCGAGTCAGGTATTGTCTTGCGTGCTCTCTAAGTCTTCCCTTTATGATCGTATCAGGGAGCGTCAGTATGATGATCCCTATCTACTCGTCCTTCAGGATAGGGTTCGGCCAGGCGATGCTATAGATGTGACTATCGGTGATGATAGCGTGTTGAGGATGAAACGCCGGATATGTGTGCCCAATGTGGATGAGCTTCGGTAGTTGATTCTTGAGGAGGCCCACAGCTCGCGGTATTCCATCCATCCTGGTTTCGCGAAGATGTACCAGGATTTGAGACAACACTATTGGTGGAGAAGGATGAAGAAAGATATAGTAGGGTTTGTGGCTCGGTGTCTCAACTGTTAGCAGGTTAAGTATGAGCATCAGAGACCGGGTGGCTTACTTCAGAGGCTAGAGATCCTAGAGTAGAAGTGGGAGCGGATCACCATGGATTTCGTAGTTGGGCTCCCACGGACTTTGAGGAAGTTCGATGCGATTTTGGTAATTGTGGATTGGCTGACCAAGTCCGCGCACTTCATTGTAGTTGGTCCTATTTATTCTTCAGAGCGGTTGGCTAAAATTTACATCCGAGAGATTGTTTGCCTTCATGGCGTCCCATTTTCCATCATTTCAGATAGAGGCACACAGTTTACATCGCAGTTTTAGAGGTTCGTGCAGCGAGAGTTGGGTACTCAAGTTGAGTTGAGCACAACCTTTCACCCTCAGACGGACGGACAATCCGAGCGCACTATCCAGATATTGGAGGACATGTTACACGCTTGTGTCATTGATTTTGGGGGTTCATGGGACCAGTTTCTACAGCTCGCGGAGTTTGCATATAATAACAGTTATCAGTCGAGCATTTAGATAGCTTCATACGAGGCTTTATATAAGAGGCAGTGTATATCTCTGGTGGGATGGTTTGAGCCTGGGTGAGGCTAGGCTCTTGGGTACAGACTTGGTCCAGGATGCATTAGACAAGGTGAAATTGATTCAGGACCGGCTTCGCACGACGCAGTCTAGGCAAAAGAGCTATGCTGACAGGAAGGTCCGTGATGTGTCTTTCATGGTCGGAGAGAAGGTTTTGCTGAAGGTATCACACATGAAGGGTGTTATGAGGTTTGGGAATAGGGGCAAGTTGATCCCCCGGTTCATTGGGCCTTTTGAGGTACTTCAGAGGATAGGGGAGGTAGCTTACAAGCTTGCGTTGCCACCTAGCTTGTCGAGTGTGCATCCAATATTTCATGTTTCTATGCTCCGGAAGTATATCGGCAATCTGTCCCATGTTTTGGATTTCAGCACGGTTCAATTGGATGATGATATGACCTATAATGTGGACCCGGTGGCCATCTTGGAGCGACATGTACAGAAGTTAAGGTCAAAGGATATAGCTTCAGTGAAGGTGCAATGGAGAGGTCAGCCTGTGGAGGAGGCCACTTGGGAGACCGAGCGGGAGATGCAGAGCAAAATCCATACCTATTTGAGACTTCAGGTATGTTTCTAGACCCGTCCGAGGATGAACATATGTTTAAGAGGGAGATGATGTAACGACCCGGCTGATCGTTTTGAGAGTTATAGCCCCGTTTCCCCTATTTCTGCTTCTTTTATGCCTTACAATTGTATTATGTCTTACAGGGTTGGTTGGTTTGGGTCCGGAGTGGGTTCGGAGTGAATTGAGACACTTAGTCTCTTATTGTAAGCTTAAGTTAAAAAAGTCAACCGGATGTCGACTTGTGTATAAAAGACCTCGGATTTCAATTTTGATGGTTCTGTTAGCTCCATTAGGTGATTTTGGACTTAGGAGTGCGTCCGGAATGTGATTTGGAGGTCCGTAGTAGATTTAGGCTTGAATTGGCGAAGTTGGAATTTTGGCAATTTTGGCTAGTAGTGGAAATTTTTATATCAGGGTCGGAATGGAATTTCAGAAGTTGGGGTAGGTTCGTGGTGTCGCTTTTGACACGTGTGTAAAATTTGAGGTCAATCGGACGTGGTTTAATAAGTTTCGGCACCGTTTGTGGGATTCAGAAGTTTAGAAGTTATTAGGCTTGAATCTGGGTGTAATGTGGTGTTTTGATGTTGTTTTGGATGATTCTAGGGTTCCACTAAGTTCGTGTCTTGTTATAGGTCCTGTTGGTATGTTTGGTTGAGGATCCGAGGGTCTCAGGGTGATTTTGGGTGATTAACGGAGTGAATTGAGTTGAAGAATTGCAGCTGAAGCTGCTGCTACTGGTGTAACCGCACCTGCGGAGTCGGAACCGCAGGTACGAGCCCGCAGAAGCAAAGGAGGAGTTGCAGAGCAGCTAAAGAGGATCTGGGCAGAGAACGAGGTGCGATGGAATTCCCGCACCTACGGTGGTCGTAGAAGCGGACCCAGGAGCACAAGTGCGAGTTTGGACTGCAGAAGCGAGATGGTTTCCGCACCTGCGAAAGGAGTAGATGCGGTCTTGGGGACACATGATCGAGGTTAGTATTTTAAGTGAAATCCACACCTGCGATGGAATTTCCGCAGGTGCAGCGTCGCAGAAGCGACAAAGGGACCGCAAGTGCGGTATTGCTCGGCAGAAAAATACCAGCTTGAGGTTTTGTCTTTCATTTCGATTTTGGACTTGAGAAGCTCGAGAGAGAGGCAATTTTTTGAGGAATTTCAAGGAAAACTTTGGGGTAAGTAATTCTAACCGGATTGGTCTAAATTTCGTGAATCTATGGCTTTATTCATCACCTAATTAGGGATTTGAGTTGGAAATTTGGGGGTTTAGGGCTTGGGAATTGAAGAGTGAACTTTGGGGCTTTGGAGGGGTAATTGAGGTTGGATTTTGATAAATTATATATGGTTAGACTCGTGAGTGAATGGGCTTCTGATTTTTGTGATTTTCGTCGGGTTTCGAGACGTGGGCCCCGGGCGCCGGGTTGAGCCAATTTCGGATTTTTGGTTCTAATTTAGTAGTTTTCTTGTGAGATTGATCCCTTTAGCCTATTTTAATGGTGTTGTATTGTTTGTGGATAGATTCGGGACATTTGGAGGCCGATTCGAGAGGCAAGGGCGTTCCGGAGTAGGATTTCTACGTTGTTGAGGTAAGTAACAGTTTTAAATCTGATCTTGAGGGTATGAAACCCGAAGATTGGTATGATGTGACTGTTTGGAGGTGGCGCACATGCTAGGTGACAGGTGTGTGAGCGTACACCGTGAGGGATTGTGACTTGGTCCATCCCGTGAGACTGTATAGTCGAATGGCCTATTTGTGCATACATGGATTCCTCGTCTTCTAGCAATTTGACTACCTTTCATGTTAGAAATCATGCTTAGGCTATGTACCTACACATTATTGTTATACTCAGTCATAGCAGTACTTGCATATTTTTTACCTCAGTCTCTGTTATTCCCTGTTGATACATTGTAGCATTCTAATTTGGGTTGATTCATTTTATTAGTGAGGGCTGTGAGACTAGAGAGGTTCATGACTGAGTGAGGCCGAGGGCCTATTTGTGAGTCATAGATTCCGCAGCAAATGAGTTGTATGTGCCAATCATGATGTTATACCTTAGCACGTGAGTTCTCTGTGCGGATTCTGTTATGATATGTAGCACGTGAGTTGTCCATGCGGATCTTGATATGATATTATAGCACGTGAGTTGTCCGTGCAGATTATAGCGCTTGGGCTATAGGAGCCCGTCCAGAATCTGTACACCTCCAATGAGCGCAGGTACCTATCGAGCGTGTGGTTTTAGGGCTGAGAGACGAGTGTTGAGCTAATGAGAGCTTGAGTGACAGTACCCTGACAGGTTGCATCTGCTTGCCTTGTTGCTGCATTTAGCTGAATTATACTACTGTTTTGAACTTCCAAGAACTTGTTAAAATTGATCTTACTTTAACTTAGTAAACTTGCAACTGATTATTTGACTTATCTTACTAGCATTTACTCATATATTTTCTTAGATGTTGAAATTACTGAAATGAACTGTACTATATAGCTCGTCACTGCTTCTCAGTTCCTTATTTATTTCTGTTACTTGCTGAGTTGGTTGTACTCATGCTACACCCTACACTTCATATGTAGATCCAGGTGTGTTTGATCACGCAGGCTGTTGAGTTCGGGCGCGATCGAGTACCGCAGATTATGAGATAGCTGCCGGTGTCCGCAGAACCTTGCCTCTCCTTCTATATTTCTCTCTGTCCTGTATTGATACTTAGAGACTCGTTGTATTAGTTTGGTTATCTACATGCTCATGAATTGGTGACACCCTGATGTTTGGGGCTAGTTTTCCGCATTTTGATTATATTTTGAGTTCATCTTTGTTTTTTATGAAAAATTTCTGATATGAAATTTTTTTAAATTACCTTTTCTATTGAGTTACTAGAGTATTTTGGAAAAGTCGTCTTGCCTAATACTATCGATAGGCGCCATCACGACCTGTTAGGTTTCGGGTCGTGACATGGATCTAGTCCACCATGTGCGAAATGGGATATGTAGGAGATTGAGTTTTAGTTACGGGTCGCCCATGTGGACTGAGTCAGCCCACTTATAAGAGATAAAGCTGATGGAAGTTAATTATCTGGGAAGTGTATATGGCTAAAATCGAGGATGTCCGATTTTATGGACTCGAGATCCTTCTTCGAGATTAAGCTCGTATTGAAGCAAGCTCGAGCTGAAAGATACAAAGACCGAAGGATCGAGATCGGGCATGACCAACATCGAGCAATGGAACAATGAGATATCAGCGATCGACCATAGATCTCGGCGGGAATCTCAGGATTGACAAAACCGCTAACGGTTATTGACATTAATCATGGATTTTATTTTTGAAATTAGAGTTATACCTTATTTAGGATTCCTCTACTATATAAAGAGGATCCCTATTCATTTGTAAAATGGGAGACACGCTTACTGATAAATAACAATATGCTACTCTTTTACTTGCTTACATTTTACTAATGTTCTTATTGTTCTTAGTATTCTTGATGCTTGATCTCGAGCATGTTCCAATTCGAGGTTGATAACTTGCAACGACACTGGATTGATTTTTTCTAATCATTCAATTAATTTATTTAATTATCCATTTATAAATTGGCATTGGATCAGATCACGTATCCTTATAACCACATTACAAGTTTAATTGTTACTCGTATTTCGAGGTAAACAGTTTGGCGCCCACCGTGGGAATAAGGATAATAGTGATTGTTCCGTGCTAATTCTGGTAAAACACACTATTTTACACTTGTTCTCATCAGGAATTTTTGTTTTCAGGTTGAATCATGTCTAACTCACAAAACACATCTACACACGGCGACAACAACCTCAGACTCCACGGAGAAAATGAGAATGTTATCACTCCAGGAATCGAGGTGCCGCAGATTGACCTTAGAGGAGCACCGCCCGTCAACCCAGTTGATGTCAGTTCACATGTTTCTTCGAATGCGGATTTAGGCTCAGACCCTGAAGGAAGTGTACGCAAAGACGGTCGAACTGACGGTCGAGGTACACAGGGAAGAGGAGATGAAGGAGTCAGTCTCCATGTAATATTTGAAATTCTTCAAAAGCTCAACAAAACGCCATTTCTCAGTTGCAAAATAGCATAGGGCACCAAATAGATTCAAACAGGAGGTTACTAGCCGTACCGAGCCAGTGCCTGAAATATCGGGTGATAACACTTCGACAATCAATCCTGCTATAATAAGGATGCTTGAGGAGCTCACTAAGAGAATAGAATCGGGAGAAAATAAAATGGAGGCCAACGACAAGAAGGTAGAAACTTACAACACCCGAGTTGACCAGATACCGGGGGCACCACCAATCTTAAAAGGAATGGATTCTAAGAAGTTTGTACAAAACCCATTCCCTCCGAGTGCGGCTCCGAAGCCCATCCCAAAGAAGTTTCGTATGCCCGATATACCTAAATAAAACGGGACCTCTAACCCAAATGAGCATGTTACTTCTTACACGTGCGCCATAAAAGGAAATGATTTGGAGGATGACAAAATCGAGTCTGTATTGCTGAAGAAGTTCGGGGAGACTCTATCGAAGGGAGCTATGATTTAGTATCACAACTTGCCACCAAATTCTATTAATTCATTCACCATGTTGGCAGACTCATTTGTAAAGGCACACGTTGGGGCCATAAAGGTTGCAACAAGAAAATTAGACCTCTTCAAAGTGAAGCAAATGGATAATGAGATGCTAAGGGAGTTCGTATCTTGATTCCAAATGGAATGCATGGAGTTACCACCAGTCAATGATGATTGGGGAGTTCAGGCTTTCACCCAAGGATTAAATGAATGGAGTTCGATAGCATCACTCCAGTTGAAACATAATTTGATTGAGTACCCAGCCTTGACTTGGGCAGATGTTCACAACCGATATCAATCGAAGATCAGGGTCGAGGACAGCCAATTGGGAGCCCTCTCAGGTTTAGTACATCCAAACCGGTCGGTAGGTAAAAATCAGAGAGATGGTGATAGAGAACCAATGCCGAATAAAGATCGGTACCAGCCATATGTTACAAATTGGAGGAATAACGGTCGGGGATGCAATTTTGCCCGGAATGATCGAAGGTGTGACCAAGGGGAAAATCCTCGGGGACTTATGAGTAAAATCGACTTTGAAAAATATACAGCTCCCACAGAAGCACCTCGATTATCGGAGTACAATTTCAGCGTCGATGCATCTGGGATTGTATCGGCTATCTAAAGAATCAAAGATACTAGGTGGCCCAGACCGATACAAATCGATCCTTCTCAAAGGAACCCAAATTTAATGTGTAAGTATCATGACACACATGGACATAGGACCGAATATTGTAGGCAGCCGAGGGAGGAGGTACCTCGATTATCCAACAAAGGTCATCTTCGAGACTTCCGCAGTGATCGAGCTAAAAATAACGTCAGAGAAAGAGACGCCAACAGAAAGAATGAGCAAGAACAACCTCAGCATGTTATTCACATGATCTTCGATGGGGTCGACATCCTACAAGGGGCTATATCCAAGCACTCTATGGTATGAATCACCAGAGAAAAAAGGACTCGAGACTATGTGCCCGAAGACACTTTATTATTCAGTGACGAAGAAGCGGACGGCATTTCTCAGCCGCATAATGACGCCCTGGTAATTTCCATTTTATTAAATAAAGCTCAAGTTAAGCGTGTTTTAGTGGATCCAGGTAGCTCGGCGTACATCATTAGATTGAGGGTCGTAGAGCAGCTCGGCTTGCAGGACCAAATTATGCTTGCATCTCGAGTCCTAAACGGTTTCAACATAGCTAGTGAAACAACAAAGGGGGAGATAATCCTACTAGTAAATGTGTCTGGAATTATCCCAGATACGAAATTCCATGTCATCGAAGGTGACATGAGATATAATGCACTGCTCGGAAGGCCTTGGATTCACAACATGAGAGCAGTGACATCGACCCTTCACCAAATGATGAAGTTCCCGACGACGTATGGTGTGAAAATAGTTTACGGGGAACATCATGCCACAAAAGAAATATGTGCGGTCGACGAGGTAATGCCGATATTAACACATTCGACTTCAGAAAAATCAAGCACCAAATATAAGTAGACGGCCAAATAGCAATCACCGTCCCCAGCCCCGACCGAATCGAAGAAATAGGTGGTGGAAGAAGAAGAAGAGGATTTTCTAACTCCTCAAACTTTTGTTGTTCCCGAAGAGTCAGATGCAACCAAGTCAACGGTCGAGGAGCTAGAACATGTGATACTAATCGAGTACCTACCCGAACGAAAGGTATACCTGGGAATGGGGTTGATCCCCGAACTTAGGAAAAAACTCATTCAATTTCTTACTAATAACATGGACTGTTTTGCATGGTCCCATTTAGACATGAAAAGAATCCAACCGAAGATAACAACTCATCGGCTGAGCCTGGATCCCAATTTTAGACTGATAAAGAAAAAGAGAAGACCCTACTCTGAGGTAAAGCATGCCTTCATAAAGGACGAGATAACCAAACTTCTAAAATAGGATCCATTCGGGAAATACAATTTCCTGAATGGTTAGCTAATGTAGTCGTATTCCCCAAGGGGAACAAACTTAGAATGTGTGTAGACTATAAGGACTTGAACAAAACGTGTTCGAAAGACTCTTTTCAATTGCCTAACATCGATCGCATGATCGATGCCACGGCCGGCCACGAGATCCTTACCTTTCTCGACGCCTATTTTTGGTACAATCAAATCTAAATGGACCCAGAAGACCAAGAAAAGACTTCTTTTATCACTAAGTATGGAACTTATTGTTATAATGTAATGCCTTTCGGGCAAAAAATGCAGGATCTACATACCAACACCTAGTTAAAAAAATGTTCAAAAGAATAGATAGGTAGATCAATGGAGGTTTACATTGACAATATGTTAGTTAAGTCCCTGCGCGCAGAGGACCATTTGACTCATTTGCAGGAAACATTTGAAATATTGAGGAAGTACAACATGAAGCTTAACCTTGAAAAATGTGCTTTCGAGGTCGGCTCGGGCAAATTCCTCGGCTTCATGGTATTTAATCGGGGAATCGGAATCAACCCCGATAAGATTAAGTCCCTCGAGGATATCACCATCGTAGACAGTGTGAAAGTCGTACAAAGGCTAACTGGACAGATGGCTGCCTTGGGTCGACTCATTTCAAGGCTATCAGATCGGAGCCACAGATTTTTTTTCTTACTCAAAAAGAAAAATGATTTTGCATGGACCCCCAAATGTCAACAAGCATTGGAGGAATTGAAGCGATACTTATCGAGCCCACTTCTGCTCCACACTCTGAAGGCAGATGAGAAGTTGTACCTATACTTGGTAGTGTCCGAGATAGCGGTAAGTGGTGTACTAGTTCGAGAAAGCAAGGTACGTAATTTCCTGTTTATTACATAAATCGGACCTTAGGAGATGCTGAAACTCGGTATCCACACTTAGAGAAATTGGCACTTGCATTAATAAGCGCATCTAGAAAATTAAAACCATATTTCCAGTGTCACCCCATATGTGTGATAACCACTTATCCACTCTGAAATGTTTTTCACAAGCCCGAGTTATCGGGCCGATTGGCCAAATGGGCCGTCAAACTTGGCGGTACGATATAGAATATAAACCCCGAACGGCCATCAAGTCTCAAATTTTAGTAGAATTCGTTGTTGATTTTATGCCAACCCTCGTACCTGAAGTGGAAAAGGAACTTCTATTAAAATCGGGTACATCGTCTGAGTATGGACCCTCTACATGGACGGTGCCTCGAATGTGAAAGGGTCCGGGCTTGGCATTGTTTCGAAACCGCCAACGGGCAATATTATTACGTAATCATTAAAACTGCAAAATTGACTAACAACGATGCTGAGTATGAGGCTATGATTGCAGGTCTCGAGCTAGCTAAAAGCTTGGGAGCGAAAGTCGTTGAAGCTAAATGCAACTCCCTAATGGTAGTTAACTAGGTAAATGGAACCTTCGAAGTTCGAGAGGACAAGATGAAAAGGTACTTAGAAAAATTGCAGGTAACCTTGCATCGCTTTAAAGAGTGGACTCTACAACATGTACCTCGAGAACAAAACACCGAGGCCGATGCACTTTCCAATTTGGGGTCATCGGTCGAAGAAGATGAGATCAGCTCGGGGACTGTTGTCCAACTCTCGAGGTCTGTGATCGAGGAAGGACATGCTGAAATAAATTCTACGAGCTTAACCTAGGACTGGAGAAACAAATACATCGAGTACTTAAAGAACGGGAAGTTACGATCGGATCCCAAAGAATCGAGGGCCTTACGGACTAAAGCTGCTCGATTCACATTAGACGAAGAGGGAACATTATACAGGAGAACGTTCGATGGTCCATTGGCAGTATACATGGGACTGGGAGATATCGACTATGTTCTCCGAGAAATCCACGAAGGCACCTGTGGGAAACATTCTGGTGCCAAGTCACTAGTTCGAAAGGTCGTTTGAGCAGAATATTATTGGGATAACATGGAAAAAGACTCTAAGGAGTTTGTTCGAATATGCGATAAATGTCAAAAGGTTTGCACCGATGATCCACCATCCCGACGAACAACTTCATTCGGTCCTATCCCCATGGCCATTCATGAAATGGGGAATGGACATCGTCGGTCCTCTGCCATCGGCCCTAGGTAAATCTAAGTTCATTTTATTTATGACTGACTATTTCTCTAAATGGGTTGAAGCACAGACCTTCGATAAAGTCAGGGAAAAAGAAGTAATAGATTTCATATGGGATCACATCGCATGTCGATTCGGGATACCCGCGAAAATAGTATGTGATAATGGCAAATAGTTCATCGGCAGCAAAGTAACGAAATTCCTCGAAGATTACAAAATAAATAGGATACTATCGACACCATATCACCCTAGTGAGAACGGGCAAGCCGAATCAACGAACAAGACTATCATCCAAAACTTGAAGAAAAGGCTAAACAAAGCCAAAGGGAAGTGGAGGGAAATGTTGCCCAAGGTCATATGGGCATATCGAACGACATCGAAGTCCAGTACAGGAGAAACTTCGTTTTCCTTAGTATATGGGTCCGAAGCCTTGATACTGGTCAAAGTCGGAGAGCCCAGCGCCAGGTTTCGACATGCAATAGAGAAATCAAACTGCGAGGCCATGAATACCAGCCTCAATTTGTTAAACGAAAAATGAGAAGCTGCACTCGTTCGAATGGTAGCACAAAAGCAACGAATCGAAAGGTACTACAATAAAAGAACCAATCTTCGATATTTCAGAGTCGAGAACTTAGTCCTCAGAAAAGTCACCATCAACACTCGATATCCTAATGAAGGGAAACTCATCCCTAATTGGGAAG
Organism: Nicotiana knightiana; assembly: GCA_005239525.1. NCBI lineage: Eukaryota > Viridiplantae > Streptophyta > Magnoliopsida > Solanales > Solanaceae > Nicotiana > Nicotiana knightiana. The sequence goes on from ML427543.1 coordinate 87,289, forward strand.
GACCCTTCCAAATCCTCGACATAGTCGGAAAAGGATCTTACAAACTCGGAACAATGAACAGCGAACCGCTGCCGAATAACTGGAACTAAGATATCGAGACCTCAGGTTTTAAAGTACGCGTTGCACTCTTTTTCCCTTAGACCGGTTTTTATCCCAAATGGGTTTATTCGGCAAGGTTTTTAACGAGGAAACAATTATGTGCTACCTGAGGACAATTCAACAGTATCCAAGGCTTCTTTGCAATCAACCTCTAATACTGGGGGGCATCACCATCGGATGTTACGTGTTCGAGAAATATACCTCGTGTCAATGGGTCTCGATAGGAAAAATTTTGTAATGGGCCAAACGATCAAATGAACCGTGTCCATATAGATTAGCCGAGTCCTGACAACAAAACATGTACGCATGTATAAATTATTCAAAGAAGAATTATCTTTTCTCGAACATCTCGTGTTCCGAAGTAAATTCTCTATTATACGAATCGTGTACTTATGATGCTGATCTATTGTGCAAAACTAACATTTGTGAAAAATGGCTCAAGAGCCAAGTACAAGCATACTTCGAACACTCGGGGACTGCATACTCGAGCTATCTAAGTTCGAAATCATAAGACCTCAAAGAGGCATCCCTCTATATATAGGCCAAGGCCACTATACTCGGGGACTAACATTTCAAACAAGTTTGAAATGTTATCGGGAAATAAGTTCAAAATACATACCCGAAGGCTACGGCCACATTAAAGGCTACGTCTATATTAAAGGCTACAGCCAAAATAATGCGACTCGGAGACGTCTGACTTTCGCTATAAATAAAAGACCTTTAAATTCTTTGAAAAACCGGTTAAATAAGGCTACCCTTGGCAAAGCAAATAAAAAAGGGCTTTGATAAAATCAGCCCTCGAATAATTGAAATGTTTGGATAATATCGGCCTTCGAAAAAAACCTCAAGGGGTATCGAATTATCTTAACACAAACACGTTTTGACACAAAAAAGATAAGGTTCCGATCATCGGACCCTCGAAAAACCCAATGGGTATAAAAAATATATGATAGGGCATAAAGAAATTTTCACTAAGTCTTTTAGCCGAAAAAGGGAAAATAATAGCCGTTTTTGGAGGCCAAATCGGCCCAATCTAAAGAGCATAAGGTCCAATACAATTAGAGCTTGAGACTTCATTCTCACTCGATTCGGACCCAAGGGTTCCACTATTCCGAGCTTAAATAAAGCTCGAGGATTCTTCAAAAACCCTAAGGGGTATATTGCTATAAGCCCAATACTCACCCGTCATTTGATGTAAACCTAAGGGTTTACTTTATGCTAAGTTCAAGATTCATTCGAACTTGGTTACAAAAATAATACATCTATGGGTTTGATCAAGCCACTCCCGAGATAAGTCTCGAACAAATTTCTGAACTCGCAGACTTACTCTCGCATAAACGAAAAACTTAAGGGTTTACTTTGACTTCGAACTGAAGTTAGTAAGACCACAAGAATAAGAATTTTCAAAATTTTTAATAAAGAAAAAAGCATAAGGCATTCAAAGAAATGTTTCTCTATTATATATTAAAAACATGTACAAGAGGCCAGTCAAGGCCTTACAAAAAGAAGAGAAATTAAAATCTAACTACGATCGGGGCTAGCCCCCTCAGGATTGACTTCAGCTTCTTCAGGAGCAATTTCTTAATCAGGCTCCCCATCGGATCCTCCTCGACTGACCTCTTCGTCATCAGCCTCATCGTCGGAGGGTACGAGCTACATGGCTTCGGCTTCAAGTTCTTTGGCCCGAGCATTTTCCTCGAAAAAGTCAAAACCGAGCATCAATTTCCTCAAGGGTTTCCCTCCGGGATAGGCACTTTGCCAAATCATTATTCCATCGCTCCCGATCGGAGGCCTCCCTTAGCTGTATTTGAACAGCCTCGGCGTCAGCCCTGTACATGGTGATGGACTTGTCCGCCATGATCTTGGACTTCTCGATTTCCGCTTTGGCCTTAGCAAGCTCAATTTCAAGTTCCTCGACCCTCTTGGTCTGGGCCGAGGTTTTCTCCTTAAGGTTTTGAAGTTGGGCCTCAACTGAAGATAGTTTGGCCAAGGATGCCTCATTTTCCGCAGCTAGGCGGTCCATGTTCCCTTTCCACCGATCAAAATCGGCCTTGACCCGATCAACCTCATCCCGGAACAGCTCGATCCTCTCTACCTTCTGCTTCAGTTGAGACAACGAAGTTTTATCTTCCACAATCGAGTTGATTCCATAATTCAACAGAAGGGTGGTTACCTGCTTGTCTAATTCGTTTTCCTCTTCATGAGACTTGGCCAGGTCTGCTCGAAGGTCCTTCATAACCTCGTCTTTTTAGACATGAAGTATCTTCAGGGCATTTCTCTCTTCCGAGGCCTTCTGAAGTTCAGCCTTACACTGACTAAGGTCGGCTCGAAATTTAGCAGAGGCCTATACAAGGAAGAAAACACAAGTTAGATTTGTAAAGAAAAAGGTGAAGAAAATCAACCTACAAGGGACTGGTACTTACCCGAGAAAAGAGACGTTGGGCTTCCGCCATAAGGATCGAAGCATAATTAATGTCAGAGGCGTCATTGACCCCCACGAAGAAATCCCGGAAGGGATCACCTATGCTAGAGCCTCCGCCAATCTCAGGAGTCTTCAGCCATCGGGCCTCCCTTATTGCTTCTTCAGAAAAGACCGACATCGAAGGAAGTTGACGTATTGTCATGGCCTTGAACGAGTCACTCAGGGCACTCTGTCCAATTTTCTGTGTTTCAGAACCGGCCCCGCCCGGTGTATAAGTTGTTGATCGAGAAACAATCTCGACCTCTGAATATTCGGGATCCATGCCCAAACTTTTCTTCAAAGCTTCCTCAACACGAGGCTTAGCTGCAGCGGGTGGAAACTCGGAAGGAGTGGCAATTTTGATGGCCTTCCTGGGACGGGCCATCATCGCCGAAGTATCTTCCTCTTCTTCCTCGTCCTCATCTCTCAACTTTCGGACCATGTCCGCCGAGAGAGCGACCGTTTTTCTCCTTACCCTTCGAGGTTTGGGTTTGGAGACCTCGGACTGCGAGGTGTCCTTTCTCTTCTTATCCTTTTCCGACCTCGGAGTCGGGGACTTGGCTTCTCCTCCTTCACTTGAGGGCCTCAGAATGGCATCTTTGGTTGGACCTACATGAAGGAAAATCAGTAATGAATGAAATGTGAAGTTATTTAAGAATACATAAGGAGAGATTCTTACCATGGTTCTTGGCCTCCCACCTGCCCTTTGCCAAATCCTGCCATGCTCGATCGGTGCGAGTAGAAGTGGAGGCAAGCTTTTGGATCGAATCTTCGAGATCAGGAAATGCTTGAGGAATCCAAGAGACAACTGCATGTTAAAAGGAAATATGAGGAAAAATTAAAAGGAACACAAAAAATGAGATATAAAGATTCACTTATGATCGAGGTTCCATTCTTCAGGGAATGGCATCTTCTCCTTCGGTATTATATCACATGTCCTCACCCATATGAATCGACTCATCTAGCCTTGATCTTTATCCTTATCGATACTCGAGAATAAAGTCTTTGTTGCACGACATTGAAGCTTAATTAGCTCTCGATAGAGTCAAGGCCGATACAACTGTAAGGTGATTCAGATTAGACTCCAACCCCCCAACCTCATTGGAGAAAAAGCACATCATGATTACTATGCACCATAATGAAGGATGGATCTGACCGAGGGTGACTTCGTACCTTCTGCAGAAGTCGAAAATCACAGGATCGATGGGACCCAACGTGAAGGGGTAAGTGGAAGCACTTAATAACCCATTCACGTGTGTGGTGATGCTCTCTTCAGGGGTAGGAATGTGCACCCCTACCTCGGAACCACATTTGCAGTCCTTTTTCATGGCCTCGATGTGGCTCTTCGTAATCGAACACATGTACATCAACACGTGTTCGCATCAGCCCGATACTGATGAGAACGATGAAGCTTTCTCTTTTCGTGGGACAGTCTTGGAGGTTTTTGCCATTTGCATAAGTAGAGGAGGTTGAAAATAAGGATGAAATTGGCTGCTCCAGTGAGAACAACGGCAGCGTAACAAGCGGCAATAAAGGAAATAAGAGAAGGATTAGAGAGTTGGGAGTTTTAAATCAAAGAAAAAGTAAAGTTTGAAAACAATGAAGTAGGCGATATTTATAGGCTTGTGGCGACGATTCGAACGCACTAGTGGCCGACCGATGACTAACATGTATTAATGATTTTGGGGAACCAAACCGATGAGACATTTCAATCACATACACCACTTACGTCATGAGGACGATGTCATGATCGAGAATGCAAGGGAAACGAGGCTCAAGTAGTTTCTTATCATTTCATTCTAAGAAACGCAGGGACTATCTGTATATGGCTAAAAATCGAGGATGTCCGATTTTATGGACTCGAGGGCCTGCTTCGAGATTAAGCTCATATTGAAGAAAGCTCGAGCTCAAAGATACGAAGACCGAAGGATCGAGATCGGGCATGACCAACATCGAGCAACGAAATAGCGAGATATGAACGATCGACCGTAAATCTCTGCGGGAATCTCGGGACTGACAGAACCGCTAACGGTTATTGACATCAATCATGGATTTTATTTTCTAAATTAGAGTTATACCTTATTTAGGATTCCTCTGCTATATAAATAGGATCTCTATTCATTTGTAAAAAGGGAGACACACTTACTGAGAAATAACAATACACTGCTCTTTTACTTGCTTACATTTTACTACTGTTCTTATTGTTCTTACTGTTCTTAACGCTTGATCTCTAGCCTATTCCAAATCGAGGTCGATAACTTACAACGACACTGGTTTGATTTATTCTAATCGTTGAATTCATTTATTTATTTATCCATTTATCAATTGGTGTTGAATCGGATCACGTATCCTTATAACCACATTACAAGTTTAATTGTTACTAGTATTTCGAGGTAAACAGGAAGTTTATTAACTCCCAAAAGAATAGGAAAAGTCACGTACCTTAAAAGGATAGTGAAAGTGTGGTAACAGAATAAGCGATCGGCGGTTCTCCTCATCTCTCCTCTTCTCTATATATATTTCTCTTTAGTACAGAGATTTTGTAACACACAAAAAGATAGAACACAGTAAAGTTAAACATCTAGTTTGTGAACAAGAACTCTGTTTTCTAGAGATTCTGAGTATGACTTGGAGCCACTATTTTGGTGATGAGTTCAACAATTCTTCCACTGCATTATTGACATGTACGCTAATGTTTTTCTCGCCCCACGATTTAAGTTCTCAAAGTGTCACTTACTGCTCGCTTATGGTCATCGTGTTTTTCTGTATCCTGATTAGTATTTAGATGATCAATGGCTTTTGCTACAACTTCATTGGCATGTGAACGTGACTTTGACATATGGTTTGGTATGCCTGGTTTCTTTGATAAGCATTTGGTTTTCTCTTCTGGTTGAGATTTTGTGTCACGACCCGAAATCCCACCTTCAAGCCGTGATGACGTCTAATGTTGAACCCGCTAGACCAGCCAACGTTACTAGTTATTCTAATCTATTCCTTTGTTATTTAGCATTTAAAAAATAATATACAAGAACAAATAGAAATAAGAATGCGGAAGATAAGAAATTCAACAACTTAAATAATAAATCTTACAAAATTTCCTTAAACATACCCCTAGAACTGGTGTCACAATTTCACGGACAATCTAAGATTTACTAAAAACATGAGTCTGAAATAAACAAGTGTAGTTGTCTAGAAATACAAGATAAGACAGAAGGAAAGAAATAGATGGTGACGCCAAGTCCTGCAGACGCCTGCAGGACTACCTCGGTGTCGCCGTGGACTGAAGGATACTCCCTCGCTCAATGTCCACTGGGTCTAGCTCCATAATCTGCACAACATAAAGAAGTGTAGGTGTAACATCATTACAACCGACCCCATGTACTGAGTAAGTGTCGAGCCTAACCTCGGCGAAGTAGTGACGAGGCTAGGACACGACAAATAATATTACTTGTGCAGTTTAAATAAAATATAACATGAAATAACCACAAGAAATAAACAGTAAGTACAATAACAGGGAAACATGCTGGGGAAAAGGGATAGCAAATACTGAAATGACGAAATGAAGCAACAATCCAAATATCTGAAAATAATAACGGGAATTAACAACACGAATTAAACAGTGAAGAGAAACGGCACTGCATGTCCCCTCGTGCATATTTTTAGCATAACACGTCACGGCATGTCACCCCGTGCATAACAATATAAAATATGGCACGGAATGTCCCCTCGGGCATAAACAACATAAACATGGCATGGAATGTCCCCTAGTGCAATAAACATCACAATCACGGCACGGAATGTCCCCTCGTGCATATATATATCATCAACACGCCACAGAATGTCCCCTCATGCATAATAATCATAAACACGGCACGGAATGTCCCCTCGTGCATAAACAACAAAAATATGGCATGGAATGTCCCCTCGTGCATAACAACATAAGGTCACCCATTCCCCCACGAGCCCGAATATACAATTTGTTTTGAAATCCAACCCCAAAATGAGGTCAAATTCCCAAAAATTCAAAAAGCCCTAACTCTACCCAAAACCCCAATTTCTACCCTTTAATTCCATGATTTTAGGCCTAGAATCTACTAATTGTTGATGAAAATGGAAGAAAATAAAGTTAGGATTACTTACCTATGAAGCTATAGTGGAAAAGGTGCTCCAAAATCGCCTAAGAGGGTTGGGGAACTAAGGGTGCCATTGCATAGTGTAATGGAACTTAAGCTTCGCGATCGCGGGGCTACAAGTGCGATCATAAAGTGTATCTACCAGCCCCCCCAGCTCACCTACACCCACATGCGATCGCAAGCCCACCTATGCGATCGCACAGTGTACCTGACTCCTCCCCCTTCTCAAAGCTATGCGATCGCAGCTATACCTATGCAATCGCACAGAGAAACACACCAGACACCAGCAATTTTCCTAGGTTTTGCACCCCGACACCTACCCGAAACTCACTCGAGTCCTCGGGGCTCAAAATCAAATATACACACAACCTGAAAAATATCGTACGGACTTATTCGAGTAATTAAACTACCGAAATAACATCATAAACATCGAATTAAACCTCAAAATCTATAAAAATTCTCAAAACTTCATTAACTTCAAATTTTCCATTTTTAGTCCGAATCACCTCAAACTGAATTCTTTTCTTACCAAATTTCACATGTAGCAAAAAATAAACATATTGAACCTGTTTCGGGCTCCGGAACCATAATACGGGCCCGATAACACAGGTTTCACATCAATTCTCATTTTCAAAAGCCTTTATATTTTTTCAGAAAATAATTTTATTTAAAAATTCATTTCTCGGACTTGGGACCTCGAAATTCGATTTCGGGCATACGCCCGAGTCCCATATTTTCCTATGGACCCTGCGGGACTGTTAAATCACGGATCCGCGTCCGTTTACCAAAAATATTGACCAAAGTCAACTTTATTTAAATAATTATTATAAAAATCTTCATTTTATTAATTTTTCACATAACGGCTTCCCGGCTACACGCCCGGGCTGCGCACACACATCGATGTGAGATAAAAGGAGGTTTTCACGGCCTCGAAATACAGATTTAGCTAAAATTACACAGGATGACCTTTTGGGTCATCACATTTTGCCACTTCCTTTCCCTGTTCAATAGGCCTATCAATCTTTGATTCATGTTTTTCTTCATCTATTACTTCTATTGTATTATCAGCAGCCTTAGGTGTAAATTCTCTTGTTTCAGCCTCATGTTGATCAGTCAAAGTACTTATTGTGAAGCTTCTTGAATTAGTACTTCCACTTTTCTCAACTGAGATGTTTTCTAAACTTATTTGTAAGATTTTCCTATGTATGGGTAGCCCAATAGGATTAAGGCCCATAATTAATATTTAATAATGAGAAAATCTCATCCCTCCGATCGGTTACTTGATAGACGTACCGGATTAAATGAGAACCTCTATAATCATGTATATTAATGAGAACCTCTATAATCATGTATATTAATCATGTATATTACCGATGACACACATGTATATTTGATGAAAAATTATATATATTAATTAGGATCTTGACAAGTCTATCATCGACTTATAATTTACTTAGATGCATCGTTGAATATTCATAACAAAACGTCTCGACCTATATCAGTTAATCTGTTATAATTGATTCATCGACTTATAACCTAGTGATGAATGAGTGTAATTCATTAACTCTGTTATAATACAAATAATGAATACAATATCATATACTATAACATGCTATATATGTAGTTAAAGCAGCACGAAGTGTGTGTGTTATATATATACACACACTAACATATACTATAACAAGTTATATATACGTTATAGTATTACAGTGAAGTGTCTGTGTGTGCGTGTCTCTATATATATATATANTTAATCTGTTATAATTGATTCATCGACTTATAACCTAGTGATGAATGAGTGTAATTCATTAACTCTGTTATAATACAAATAATGAATACAATATCATATACTATAACATGCTATATATGTAGTTAAAGCAGCACGAAGTGTGTGTGTTATATATATACACACACTAACATATACTATAACAAGTTATATATACGTTATATTATTACAGTGAAGTGTCTATGTGTGTGTGTGTGTGTGTGTGTGTGTGTATACATGAAGCGCTAGTAACACAGGATCAGGTTATTTTAGGGATTTATACACTTGTAAATTGATTCATCGACTTATAACCTACTCAGATGCATCATTGAATATTAAAAATAAAATGTCTCGACTTATCTCTCTCTCTCTCTCTCTCTATATATATATATATATATATATATATATAACACGCTTCGTTGTACAATTTAAATACATATATAGCATGTATAGTATATTTTAGTGTATTCATCTCTTATATTACAAATGTGTTAACAGATTACATTTATATTATTTAGATAGTAAATATAAAAGTGATTTTTAATTTTGACCAATGTTGACCTGAAAAGCGACCAACTTTGGTCGCTAATTATCTAGAAATTAATATAAAGTTGGTCGATATATCTAAATCAGATTTATTTTATATTTTATATAATATTTAAAATAAAAAATATAACTGTTAAACATTAGAACTGGGTCCCAGATTAGCGACCAAAGTTGGTCTCTATCAACTTCACCTTTCTTAAGCGACCAACTTTGGTCGCTAATTTTAAATTATATTTATTTATATTTTACAATTTTTTTAAAATAATAATATAATTATTAAAATTTTATAACTGGGTCGCAAATTAACGTCCAAAGTTGGTCTTTATTTGCTGCCCCTTTCGTTAGCGACCAAAGTTGGTCGCTAATTCCAATATTTCTTTGACCAAGCAAGTCTGACCAGTCCGGTCAACATTTTGACCACATTATCGACCAAAAAGCGACCAACCTTGGTCACTAAATTATTTAGAATAATTATTTAATAATTTTTTCCAATTTAGCGACCAACTTTGGTCGCTTTTTTTGACAGACCAATTTTGGTCGCAAATCCTTGGTCGCTTTTTCCCGGATTTTTAGTAGTGAAACAAGTCAAAGTTCTATCAACTTAAGTTGTAAATTATATAATTTCCTTTGCCTTCTGTTCAAAGTTCTGTCAACTTAAGTTGTAAATTGTCACGACCCCAAATCCTAACAGGCCGTGATGACGCATATCGTGGAACTAGGCTAGCCAAGCATCACATTACTTATGCATTTGTCTGATTATGATAATTCAAAATTTAATATTAACAGCAACCATAGCATAAAAATAATTTATTTAAGTCTTAGCGCCCCAATAATAGTCTAAACAACTCTAAACTAAACCTCCCAAGACTGGAGTCAACCTGGTCACGAGCATCTACGAAATAAAACTAACTCTACTAATGCCTCAAATAAAGTCTAGGAATGAAATGCTAAAACTAAATAAGGAAGGGAAATGGAGAAGCTGTGGACACTGGACAGCTACCTCGAAATCCCGTAACTGCTGCTAACGAACTGAGACAACTACTGCTCCGGACCGTCACCTGAATCTGTGCACAGAGGCACATGGAGTAATGATGAATACGCCAACTTAGTAGAAATGAAAATAAATCACAGTATGAGAAATATAAAACACACAGCATAGGTACACCAAATCACAAAACCAATAAAACACCAAGTCACCATAAAGTATTCATCAAATACATAAGTTCAAAAACTAAATTCCAGAAATCTTTTTTTTTTTCAAAACAAGTATAACATCAATATATCTCAGTAAACTTCTCAGTAAAATTCAGTTTGAAAAATAAAGTGAATCATAGTTCGAAAACTTAGTAAAATTATCATAAACCTGCCCCTCGGGCCAAAATCATTTCTCGACTCCTTTGCCCATCAGGCATCCTCACAGTCACTCAATATCAGCCCATCAGGTATCCTCACAATCACTCGGCATAAGCCCCGCGAGCATCACTCATTAGGTACCTGCGCTCACTGGGAGTGTGATACAGACTTCGGAGGGGCTCCTACAGCCCAAGCGCTATAACAAGTCACATCATGGCATAAATCACTCACAATATAGGCCTGAAGCATCACTCATATCATAGCATCCTAACAATATAGGCTCACAGCCTCACTCAGTCAGACACTCTCAATTTGCCCTTCAGGCCATAAATATACCGGATTCTCGACCCAAAACAGTGTTTCATTTTCAAGAAATAGTTTCAAAATACTCTGAGTGTCAAAACAATTATCAAGAAAAGACTGAGTGAAAATCATAACATATCAAGTGAGGAAAAATAGTAAAAACAGCCCCCAAGGGGTAAACAGATCGGCACTAGGCCCCAAACGTGGCTTACAGCCCAAATCATATCAAAATATATCAATACTATTAAGCATAGACTTAAAAATCAGTTTCGCAACTCAATAGTTGCCTAAATAGGGAATATATTTCCAAAGTTCCAATCTTTGCATTCCAAAACCTGTGAAAGGGTGCATAGTCCGGGGTTTCATACCCCCAGGACAGAATCTAAAGACATTACTTTCCTCAAACTAGCCCGGAAACTATTCCTCAATACTCTTGCCTCTCGAATCCACTTCCGAATGCTCCAAATCTACCAAGTTCAGATTTTTATCATCAAATTATGTTTAAGGAATAAATTCCAATTGAAAGATAAAAGTTTTAGCTAAAAATCCGAAATCAGTCAAAACCCGACCCCTGGGCTCGGGTCTCGGAACTTAGAAATTTTTATACCAAAACGTTTTTCGTCATCTCACGAGTCCGTACGTATAAAGAATGCTAAAATCGGAGTTTGTTTGACCCCTCAAATCGACTCCTAAAGGTCTCGAAATCTCAAGCCTTAAACCCACCTTTTCCCACTGATTTCATGAATTAAACACTGAGATTATGTTCCTTAATCACCTATAATCAATTTTTAAGGTCCAAAATACTTACCTCTATGATGAAAACTGATTTTCCCTCTTCAAAATCGCCTCAAAAGCTTCTTCCCGTTCAAAAATGGTGTTAAAATAGGTTATGGTCGCAGATGGTTTAATTTAATATTGTTTAGGGGTTTCCGCACCTGCGGTCAAGCTCCCGCACCTGCGGAACCGCACTAGTGGTCCCCTAACCGCACCTGCGACCTTCCCCGCACATGCGGAGCCTTGTCCTCTCCTGCGGGCCCACGCCTGCGATCCTTCTTCCGCAGGTCCGGTTACATCAATAACCAGAAAACCAGCAGCTGCTTGCTACACTTTTTCAACTCCGAACTTCCCGTTAACCATCCGAAATCAATCCCGATCCTCTCGGGCCCCCAACGAGCCATACTAACACGTTACATTTGATCATTCAAACTTAGTTGCATCCTCAGAACACCAAAAAAAACATCAAAACACCAAAATCACATCGAATTCAAGCCTACGAACTTTGAAATTTCTAAGATCCACCAACGATGCCGAAACTATCCAAAAACACCGATTGACCTGAAATTTTGTAGACATATCCAAAATAACATTACAAATTTGTTCCAACTGTCGGAATTCCATTCCGACTCTGATAGCCTATTTTCCACTGCCTACCGAAAATCGCCAAAAACTAACTTTCGCCAATTCAAGCCTAATTCTACACCGGACATCACAAAAATATTCTGAACACACTCCTAAGTCCCAAATCACCTAACAAAGCTATCCGAGCCATAAAATCTGCATTCCAAGGTCGTTTACCAATAAGTCAACTCTCAGTTGACTTTTCAGACTTTAAGGCCAATTTTAAATACTAAGCGACTAAACTCTCACTACAACCATTCCGATTCAAGCCTATCAACTCTAACACATAAATAACAGTATAACCAACCTATGACAAGTCAATAACAGTAATTATAATGCATGTTCTACGTAACGACTGACTAGTTCGTTACATTCTCCCCCTCTTAAACAAACGTTCGTCCTCGAACGAGTCTAGAAATATACCTGGAGTCTCAACCAAGTGAGGATATTGTTTCTGCATCTCCCACTTGGTCTCCCAAGTAGCCTCCTCCACTGGATGACCTCTCCACATCACCTTCACTGATGCTATATCCTTAGACCTCAACTTTCTGACCTCGCAAGCTAAAACAGCTACTGGCTCAACCTCATATGACATATCACCCTCGAGCTGAACTGTGTCAAAGTCTAACACATGAGACGGGTCACTAACATATTTCCTGAGCATCGACACATGAAATACCGGATGAACACTCGATAGGCTGGGTGGCAAGGAAAGTCTATAAGCCACCTCTCCAACCTTCTGAAGTACATCAAAAGGACCAATAAACCGTTGACTCAGCTTTCCTATCTTTCCGAACCTCATAACACCCTTCATGGGTGATACCTTAAGAAATACCTTGTCGCCTTCCATAAAAAACACATCCGAACCTTTCGGTCAGCATAACTTATCTGCCGAGACTGCACTGTGCGAAGTCGCTCTTGAATCAACTTCACTTTCTCCAATGCATCCTGAATCAAATCTGTGCCCAATAACTTAGCCTCATCAGGCTCGAACCAACCAACCGGAGATCTATACCTCCTACCATATAAAGCCTCATACGGGGCATCTGAATACTGGACTGGTAGCTGTTATTATATGCAAACTCCGCTAGTGGCATAAACTGATCCCATGAACCACCAATATCAATTACTCAAGCCCGTAACATATCCTCAAAAATCTGAATAGTCCGTTCCGACTGCCCGTCGGTCTGAGGGTGAAATGTAGTGCTCAACTCTACATCAGTACCCATAACTCTCTATACGGCCCTCCAAAACTGAGATGTGAACTGTGTACCTCTGTCACAAATGATAGAAACCGGAACTCCATGCAACCGGACAATCTCCTTAATGTAAATACCAGCTAACCGCTCTGAAGTATAAGTAGTACTGACAGGAATGAAATGTGCGGACTTGGTCAATCTATCCACAATGACCCAAATAGCATCAAAACCCTTCGAAGTCTGTGGAAGCCCAACTACAAAGTCCATAGTAATCTGCTCCCACTTCCACTCCGGAATATCTAACCTCTGAAGTAACCCACCTGGTCTATGGTGTTCATACTTGACCTGCTGGCAGTTGAGACATCGTGCTACGTACTCAACAATATCTCTCTTCATCCACCTCCACCAATACTGCTGTCTCAGATCCTGATACATCTTCGCGGCACCCGGATGAATAGAATACCGCGAGCTGTGAGCCTCTGCTAATATCAACTCTCGGATACCCCTAACATTGGGCACACAAATACGGCCCTGCATCCTCATAACTCCGTCATCACCAATAGTCACATATCTGGCATCACCCCGACGAACTCTATCCTGAAGAACTAACAAGTGTCAGTCATCATACTGGCTAGCTCTAATCTGATCATAGAGAGAAGACCGCGAAGCCATGCTGGCTAATACCCTCAGAGGGTCTGACAAATCCAACCTCACCAACTGACTCGCTAAATCCTGAACATCAAGTGCTAACGGTCGCTCTGCTGCTGAAAGGTAAGCTAGACTCCCCAAACTCTCGGCTCTGCGACTCAAGGCATCGGCCACTACATTGGGTTTCCCCGGGTGATACAAAATAGTTAAGTCATAGTCCTTAAGAAGCTTTAACCACCTTCTCTGAAGAAAATTCAAGTCCTTATGCCTCAGCAAATACTGCAAGCTACAATGATCAGTGAAAATCTCACACTCTACCCCATACAAGTAATGCCGCCAAATCTTTAAGGCATGAACAATGGCAGCTAACTCAAGATCGTGCACTGGGTAATTCTTCTCATGCACCTTCAACTGTCTAGACGCGTAGGCGATCACCCTACCGTCCTTCATCAACACCGCTCCCAAGCCAACTCTAGAAGCATCACAATAAAATGTGTAAGAACCCGAACCAGTAGGCAAAACCAAAACTAGAGCGTTGGTCAATGCTGACTTGAGCTTCTGAAAGCTCTCCTCACACTCATCGGACCATCTGAATGGGGCACCCTTTTGGGTCAATCTGGTCAAAGGCGAAGCAATAGAAGAGAATCTTTCCACAAAACAACGATAATATCCCGCCAAACCAAGGAAACTCCAAATCTCTGTGGCTGAAGATGGTCTAGGACAACTCTACACCGCCTCAATCTTCTTCCGATCAACCTGAATACCCTCACTAGACACCACGTGCCCCAAGAAAGCTACTGAACCAAGCCAAAACTCATACTTGGAGAATTTTGCATAAAGCTTCACCTCCCTCAATCCCTGTAACACAATCCTCAAGTGATGAACATGCTCTTTCTAGCTACGGGAATAAACCAGGATGTCATCAATGAATACAATGACGAACGAGTCAAGGTAGGGCTGAAACACGTTGTTCATCAATTTCATGAACGTGACGGGGGCATTGGTCAGCCCAAATGACATAACCAGAAAGTCATAATGACCATATCTGGTCCTGAAAACAGTCTTCAGAATATCAGAATCCCGAATCTTCAGCTGATGATACCCCGACCTCAAGTCGATCTTGGAGAACACCTTAGCTCCCTGAAGCTGATCAAATAAGTCATCAATACGAGGCAAGGGATACCAATTCTTCACCGTAACCTTATTCAGCTGCCTGTAATCAATACACATGTGCATCGAACCATCCTTCTTTTTCACAAACAACACCGTCGCACCCCAAGGCGACACACTAGGCCGAATGAACCCCTTATCTAAGAGTTCCTGAAGCTACTCCTTCAATTCTTTTAACTCCGTTGGTGCCATGCGGTAAGGTGGAATAGAGATAGGCTGAGTATCTGGCACCAGGTCAATACCAAAATCAATATCCTTGTCAGGTGGCAGGCCTGGCAGATCTGCAGGGAATACGTCCGGAAAATCACGGACCACAGGAACAGAATCAACAGAAGGAGTCTCACTACTAGCATCCCTCACAAACGCAAGATAAGATTCACATTCTCTCTCCACCATATGCTGGGCTTTCAAATAAGAAATCACTCTGCTAGGCACGTGCTCTATAGACCCTCTCCACTCAACCCTCGGAATTCCGAGCATAGCTAGGGTCACGGTCGTAGCGTGACAATCAAGGATAGCATGACATGGTGATAACCAATCCATGCCCAGAATTACATCAAAATCAACCATACTGAGTAACATCAAGTCCACTCGGGTCTCCACACCCCCAATAGATATAAGACATGACTGATACACTCGGTCCACAACAATAGTATCGCCCACCGGAGTCGAAACATGAATAGACGTAACTAAATTCTCACGGGGCATATTCAGAAAGTGGGAAAAATAAGATGAAACACATGAGTACGTGGAACCAGGTTCAAATAAAGCCAAAGCATCAGTGTGAAAAATTGAAATAGTACCTGTAATCACCGCATCTGAGTCCATAGCATCAGGCCTAGCCGGAAGCGCATAGATACATGGCCGGCCTCCATCTGCTCGACCTCCCCCTCTAGGGCGGCCTCTAGCTGCCTGACCACCACCCCTAGCTGCCTGACCACCACCCCTAGCTGCCTGGGTAGGTGGTGAAGTGACTGGGGCTGAAGCCGAGGTCTGAACCCTCTGCTGAGATGAACTACTAGGACGACGGGGACACTGCCTCCACTCATGACCGAACTCTCCACACTCAGAAAAACTACCTGGAGTTGGAGATGAACACTGACGAGAACCCTGCCACCATGATAACCACCAGACGGACCATGCATAGAAGAGCCCTGATAAGATGATGCCCTGGAAGAACCCTGAACTGGAAGGGCACTAAAAGATAAATGTCCCTGATAAGAACTGCGAGGACCCTGCCCCGAAGATGCGCCACTGTAAGCTGGGCAAACTGGCTGTGGAGATCTAAATGGACGACCTCTGTTGTGCTGAAACTGCCCTCTAGAAGGGGCACCACCAAAGCTACCTGATCCCCGAGGCCTCTTGACCTCCCTCTCCTCACGCTCCTGCCTACAAACTGACTCAATGTCCCGAGAAATGTCAACTACCTGCTCAAATGTAGCTCCAGACACTCTCTCTATGGTCATCAAGATCTGAAGCTGATAAGTAAGACCATCTACAAACCTCCTAATCCTCTCCCTATCAGTAGGGACAATCTTAGAAGCATGTCTAGCCAACTCGGAAAACCTCATCTCGTACTGAGTAACTGATGACTCTCCCTAGCGCAGCTGCTCAAACTGCCTGCGCTGCTCCTCTCTGTGGGATTGAGGAACATACTTCTCCAAAAAGATCGTGGAGAACTGTTGGCAGGTGAGAGGTGCTGAATCAACCGGCCTACGCCTCTCGAATGACTCCCACCAAGTAAAAGCAGCACCAGCAAACTGATATGTAGAAAATGAAACTCCGGTGGTCTCCAAAATACCCGCAGTACGGAGCATCCTCTGACATTTATCCAGAAAACCTTGGGCATCCTCGCCCTCTGTACCACTGAAAGTCGGAGGCTGAAGTCTGTTGAACCTCTCCAACCTGCGCTGCTCGTCCTCAGGCATAGCAGGGACCACAAAATCCTAAGCCGGAGCAACCGGCTGATCTGGGGCTACTCCCGGTGCCTGAATACCCCGTACAACATGCTCATATGTCCGGGTAGCTGGAGTCTGATTGCCTCCCCGGGCCTGGGCTGCAGTGGCAGTAGTAGGCATAGCAACTGCCTGAGCTAAACTGGAACACACCGTCAATATCTGATCAAGGGTGTTCTGAAGACCCGGGATAACAATAGGCACTACTGGTGCCTGAGGCTGTCCCGCTGGGGCACCATCGGCGGGAACCTGATCCTGAATAACAGGGGGATCCTCTAGTACTACCACTTTTGCTGCCTGGGCTGGTCCCCTACCTCTACCACGGCCTCGACCGCGACCTCGACCTCTCATGGGTCCAGCTGGTGTCTGGTCACCCTGTTTGGTATTGCGTGTTCTCACCATCTGTGAGAGAATGAAACAACATAAGTTTAGATTTCAAGAATCAATAGATTGGCACGAAAGAGTTCAAAAATTTGAGATTTTTCCTAAGAGTTCTGCAGCCTCTCGAAGGTAAGTAGAGACGTCTCCGTATCGATCCGCAAGACTCTACTGAACCTGCTCATGACCGTTGAGTCCTATGGAACCTAGAGCTGTGATACCAACTTGTCACGATCCCAAATCCTAACAGGCCGTGATGGCGCCTATCGTGGAACTAGGCTAGCCAAGCATCACATTACTTATGCATTTGTCTGATTATGATAATTCAAAATTTAATAATAACAGCAACCATATCATAAGAATAATTTATTTAAGTCTTAGCGCCCCAATAATAGTCTAAACAACTCTAAACGAACCTCCCAAGACTGGAGTCAACCTAGTCACAAGCATCTACGAAATAAAACTAACTCTACTAATGCCTCAAATAAAATCTAGGAATGAAATTCTAAAACTAAATAAGGAAGGGAAATGGAGAAGCTGTGGACGCTGGACAGCTACCTCGAAATCCCGTAACTGCTGCTAACGAACTGAGACAGCTACTGCTCCGGTCCGTCACCTGAATCCATGCACAGAAGCACAAGGAGTAATGATGAGTACGCCAACTCAATGGTAATGAAAATAAATCAAAGTCTGAGAAATATAAAACACACAGCACAGGTACGCCAAATCACCAAACCAGTAAAATACCAATTCACCATAAAGTATTCATCAAATACATGATCAAAAACTAAATTCCAGAAATCATTTTTTTTTCAAAACAAGTATAACATCAATATATCTCAATAAAGTTCTTAGTAAAAATCAGTTTGAAAAACGAAGTGAATCATAGTTCGAAAACTTAGTAAAATTATCATAAACCTGCCCCTCGGGCCAAAATCATTTCTCGAATCCTTTGCCCATCAGGCATCCTCACAGTCACTCAATATCATCCCATCAGGCATCCTCACAATCACTCAGCATAAGCCCCACGGGCATCACTCATTAGGTACCTGCGCTCACTGGGGGTGTGTACAGACTCCGGAGGGGCTCCTACAGCCCAAGCACTATAACAAGTCACATCATGGCATAAA
The DNA here is from genome assembly GCA_005239525.1 of Nicotiana knightiana. Taxonomy (NCBI): domain Eukaryota; kingdom Viridiplantae; phylum Streptophyta; class Magnoliopsida; order Solanales; family Solanaceae; genus Nicotiana; species Nicotiana knightiana. Next base: position 105,827 of record ML427543.1, read on the forward strand.
TCGCTCATAATATAAGCTCACAGCCTCACTCATATCATAGCATCCTCACAATATAGGCCCGCAGCCTCACTCAGTCAGACACTCTCAATTTTCCCTTCAGGCCATAAATATACCGGATTCTCGACCCAAAACACTGTTTCATTTTCAAGAAATAGTTTCAAAATACTCTGAGTGTCAAAATAATTATCACGAAAAGACTGTGTGAAAATCATAACATATCAAGTGAGGAAAAAATAGTAAAACCATCCCCCAAGGGGTAAACAGATCGACACTAGGTCCCAAACGTGGCTTACAGCCCAAATCATATCAAACTATATCAATGCTATTAAGCATAGGCTTAAAAATCAGTTTCGCAACTCAATAGTTGCCTAAATAGGGAATATATTTCTAAAGTTCCAATCTTTGTATTCCAAAACCCGTGAAAGGGTGCATAGTCCGGGGTTTCATACCCTCAAGAAAAGATTTAAAGACATTACTTACCTCAAACTAGCCCGGAAACTATTCCACTATACTCTTGCCTCTCGAATCCACTTCAGAATGCTCCAAATCTACCAAGTTCAGATTTTTATCATCAAATTATGCTTAAAGAATGAATTTCAATTGAAAGATACAAGTTTTAGCTAAAAACCCAAAATCGGTCAAAACCCGAACCCCGGGCCCGCATCTCTGAACTCATAAATTTTTATACCAAAACGTTCTTCGTCATCTCACGAGTCCGTACGTATAAAGAACGCTAAAATCGGAATTTCGTTTGACCCCTCAAATCGACCCCTAAAGGTCTCATAATCTCAAGCCCTAAACCCACCTTTTCCACTGATTTTCATGAATTAAACAGTGAAATTATGTTCCTTAATCACCTATAATCAAGTTTTAAGGTCCAAAATACTTACCTCTATGATGAACACTTATTTTCCCTCTTCGAAATCGCCTCAAAAGCTTCTTCCTGTTCAAAAATGGTGTTAAAATAGGTTATGGTCGCGGAGGGTTTAATTTAATACTGTCGAGGGGTTTCCGCACCTGCACCTGCGGAACCACACCTGCGAGCTTCCCCGCACATGCGGAGCCTTGTCCGCTCCTGCGGGCCCGCACCTGCGATCCTTCTTCCGCGGGTGCAGTTACATTAGTAACCAGAAAACCAGCAGCTGCTTGCTGCACTTATTCAACTCCGAACTTCCCGTTAACCATTCGAAATCAATCCCAAGCCCTTCGGGACCCCAACCAACCATATTACCACGTTACATTTGATCATTCAAACTTAGTTGCACCCTCGGAACACCAAAAAAAACATCAAAACCCCAAAATCACATCGAATTCAAGCCTATGAACTTTGAAATTTCTAAGATCCACCAACGATGCCGAAACTATCCAAAACAACTCCGATTGACCTGAAATTTTGTAGACATATCCAAAATGATATTATGAACCTGTTCCAACTGTCGAAATTTCATTCCGAACCCGATAGCCTATTTATCACTGCCTACCGGAAATCGCCAAAAACTAACTTTCACCAATTCAAGCCTAATTCTACACCGGACATCACAAAAATATTTCGAACACACTCCTAAGTCCCAAATCACCTAACGAAGCTATCCGAGCCATAAAATCTGCATTCCGAGGTGGTTTACCAATAAGTCAACTCTCAGTTGACTTTTCCGACTTTAAGGCCATTTTTAAAGACTTAGCGACTAAACTCTCACTACACCCATTCCGATTTCAAGCCTACCAACTCTAACACATCAATAATAGTATAACCAACCTATGACAAGTCAATAACAGTAATTATAATGCAGGTTCTACGTAACGACTGACCGGGTCGTTACATAAATTATATAATTGCCTTTGCCTTCTTTTCGTGATCTGTAAGTATGCATCAATTAAGGCAAGTCATCATCAGTTCATTATTATTTTATAATTTGAAGAATGATTAAGGCTTCAATTCTCGTAGTGGCTTTTGAGAATGTTTTCTAGTTGAACATATTAGAGTGCTTTGAATAATAAGATGTAGTAATGTTCTTGTTTCTTAGTTCATCCTTTTCAATGAAAATAATGGAATCATGTGCAATTGAAACAAAGCAACTTTTACGAATTAAGGGATTTTGGTGATAAGCCATAGAAATGGCGTTATTAGAAAGTTAATGTCGATGGCCTTCACTGTCTATATTTTTGGCTATATCTGTTTGATGCTCTTAGGGTTTATGGTTTAGTTTTTTTAAATAATAAATAACTATATTATCTACTTGAGCCAGAACATGCCAAATATGAAGATTAGGCTAATTACTTTTGTATGTGAGCCGCCTAAGGTCTTTGGACTCGAGAAGATGATGCCGTCTAATTCCTAAATATGTAGGACCACTAATTTACAGATTTTGCATATGTTTCAATAACAATATGTAAACCCACATATTGATTGTGATTTGGTTCTAATACGGTGAAACAATTAATGTATGTGCTTAGAATTATATAGTTGGTTAGTTACCAAAGTGATCAAACTAGAATGTTTAAAATATTCACATGTAAATTTTTTTGATGTTTATTTTATGTATACATTTATGTTTATATAGTTTGTTAGTCACCAAAGTGGCCAAACTAGTATGTTCATGAAAAGTTTGCATACATAAAATTATAGTCTATCCATGAAATTAACGAAATCCCTATAATTGTAAATTAGTGAATAAATTAATTTTCACTATTTCTAGAACTTAAGGATTTACCCAAAGGTAGATCCATTATTCTATGAATAGTGAATATGATGAGGTAAATTAATATTCTTAGTCAAATATATATTGTCTGTCCAAAGATGTCATATATGTTTGGTTAAAAATATTTAATTACCTACTAAAACTAAATGGCATTTAAATTATGATAGTGTGTCGTAATATTTACCCAAAGGAGAATTGTGATATTCTTTAATTATTTTACTGAATCTATATTGATTTGTGAGTATATTTTATCTATTTTGCAGCTATTCCTCTTCATTCGCATGCTTCGTCGGTTTATGTGTTCAATGGATTGAACTTCTCTAAATGGCATGAACAAGTCCAGTTTCACTTAGGTGTAATGGATCTAAACTTGGCTCTGTTGAATGATAAGCTCGCTGCCATTACCGATACGAGCAGTGCGGATGAGAAGTCTTTCCATAAAGCATGAAAACGCTCTAACAGGCCGAGCCTTATATTTATGCGAATGACTACTGCCAACAACATTAAGAGTACTATTCACAAACAAAAAGTGACAAGGAATACTTGAAGTTTGTGAAAGAACGTTTTCGTTCTGCACATAAGTCTCTTCTTGGTACATTAATGGCTGAACTCACGACCATGAAGTTTGATGGATCGCGTAGTATGTAAAATCATATCATCGAGATGTCTAACATTGCAGTAAGACTTCAGACCTTGGGGATGAAAGTGGATGACTCCTTCTTGGTTCAGTTTATTCTGAACTCGTTGCCTCCTGAGTATGGACCTTTTCAAAATAACTATAATGCTATTAAGGATAAGTAGAATGTTAATGAATTGCCTAGTATGTTTACTCAGGAGGAGTCAAGAGTTAAGAAACAAGGGAGTCATTCAATTAACATCATGGGTCAAGGAGCTGGTAAAGGACTTAAAGTGAAGGCCAACAAGTTCAAGAAGAAGAAATCACCTGCTAAAGCTTCACATGATGCTAAGAAGGAAAATAAGGCAGATACGTGTCATTTGTATAACAAGGAAGGACACTATCAGAAAGATTTCCTGAAACGTAAAGCTTGGTTAAAAAAAAAAAGTACAAATAGTGCTTTTGTATGTTTTGAATAAAATTTAATAGATGTTCCTACTAATACTTGGTGGCTTGATTCTTGTACAAATGTTCATGTATCCACTACGTTGTCGAGATTCCTTACCATCCAAACTACAAATCCAAATAAGAATTTCTTGTTCACGGAAAATCGTATGAAGTCTCCAATTGACGGCATAAGGACTTATCATTTGATCATGGAGACTTGAAATCACCTTGATCTATTACAGACTCTTTATGTACCTTCAGTTTCTAGGAATTTGATTTCTTTTTCAAAACTTGATGTTTCTGGATTTGATTTAAAGTTTGGAAATAGTTGTTTCAATTTATATAAGAATGCTATTTTTTACGGTTCTGATGTTGCTAGTGATGTTTTATATAAATTGAAACTCGATATTGGTTTTTCTGAATCACTTCTTACTGTTCAACATAATGTTGAAATTAAACGTAGTTCACTAGATGAAAGTTCTGATTACTTGTGGCATAGATGTTGGGTCATATATCTAAAGAAAGGTTAGAAAGATTAATAAAGAATGAGATTCTTCCAAAATCTAAATTTTACGGATCTTAATATATTTTTAGATTGCATTAAGGGAAAGAAAACCAAGCATAGTAAGAAAGGCGCCACAAGAAGCATCCAACTTCTCGAAATTATACACATTAATATTTGTGGACCCTTTGATGTTCCATCTTTTGGTGGAGAAAAATATTTTATCGATGATTTTTCACGTAATGGATACATCTATTTGCTGAAAGAAAAATCTCAAGCAACAGATGCTCTCAGAGTATTTGTTAATGAGGTTGAAAGGAAATTAGATACAAATGTGAAAATCATTAGGTCAGATAGAGGGGGTGACTATGATGAAAAATATAATGAATCAGGACAATGTCCAGGTCCATTTGCAAAGTTCCTCGAGGAATGTGGCATATGTGCACAATATTCTATGCCTGAAATACCTCAACAAAATTGTGTTGCAGAAAGGCGTAAACGAACACTTATAGATATGGTTCGGAGCATGATGAGTAATTCCTCATTACCCAAATCACTGTGGAAGTATTCTCTTAAAATTGTTGCATATTTATTAAACATGGTTCCTAATAAGGTAGTTCCAAAGACTCTTTTTGAACTGGGGATGGGAAAGAAAACTAGTTTAAGGCACCTGCATGTTTGGGGTTGCCCCGAGGAAGCTAGAGTTCATAATCTATATAAAAGGAAATTAGATTCTCGAACAGTAAGTGGTTAATTTATTGGTTACCCAAAGAAATCTAAAGGGTATGTGTTTTACTGTCCAACCATAATTCAAGAATTGTTGAAACTAATGCAAGATTCATTGAGATTGGTAAAGTTAGTGGGAGTGTTGAAAAATAAAGTGCGAAAATAATAGAGGTGATGGTCAATGTTCCATTACCCACGAATGTGCCTACTTCCACACAAATATCAAATATTGTTCCAGTTGCTAAGAACACTTTGACAACATCGAGCAACATTTGGACGAAACACTTCATGAAGAAACTAACTCACAAATATCTGACACAAATGAACCGCAAGAAATGCCATTAAGAAAATCTCAAAGAGTAAGAAAATCGATTATTTCGGATGATTGCGTGATTTATTTGCAAGATTCAGATTTTGACATTGGTCTTAACAAAGATCCGGTTTCATTTTCACAAGCCATAAAAAGTAATGAGTCTGACAAATGGATTGATTCCATGAAGGAACAGTTAAAATCCATGGAATATAACAAAGTCTGAAATCTCGTTGAATTGCTAGAAAACTCTAAAAGAATTGGGTGTAGATGGGTCTTTAAGACCAAACGCGATTCAAATGGTAATATTGAACGATATAAAAGCTTGACTTGTTGCCAAGAGTTATACTCAGAAAGGAGGCATTATAAAGAGACCTTTTCACCGGTCTCAAAGAAAGACTCGTTAAGAATTTTTATGGCTTTGGTGGCTCATTATGATTTAGAGTTACACCAAATGGATGTGAAAACTACCTTTCTTAATAGATATCTCAAGGAGGAAGTTTATATGGACCAACCAAAGGGTATCGAAACTAAAGGAAAAGGTCAAATGGTGTGTATGAAGAAGTCAATATACTCAAACAAGCTTCGCGACAATCGTATACAAAGTTTAATGATACTATAACATCTTTTGGATTTGTGAAAAATACCGTTGATCAGTGTATATACCAAAACATCAGTGGGAGAAAGTTTATATTTTTGGTTCTATATGTTGCTAATATTCTAATTGCTGCTAATAATTTAGGCATATTGCGCTGGACAAAAGATTTTCCCTCTAAAATTTGAAATGAAAAATATGGGTGAGGCATCCTATGTGATAGGAATAGAAATATTCCGTGATAGATCACAAGGATTATTGAGATTGTTTCAGAAAGGCTAATATCAAAAGATTTCTTGAGAGATTTCTAGAGTATTTGAAAAAAATACTTTTTAAAATAAGATAGATTTTAGAAACTTGACAAAACAATGAGGTGATTCAATACCTTTGCTTTTCATCCCTTTGAGAGTATGAGCATTTCCATCATGAACTGAGTCATGAATAGTAAAACTTAAAGCGGGTAAATAACTCAGATTTTGGGAGGCATACAACATAAGAGATGTAAACTCACTACCAGTAGAGCCACTACAACAACAACAAGCAAACACAGTATTATCTCATATTGTAAGGTCTGAGAGAATAATGTGTATGCAAACCTTATTCCTACCTTGTGGGATACACAGTAGAGCCGCTATTAACTGGATAATTAACCCTGAACATTATTTGGATCGGCCATCCTGTCAAACTACACAAAATTGCAAAAGGTCCTAAAATAAAAATCCCTTTAAAACTCTACTGTTTCATTACGGAATAAAGCCAAGCAATTATACACAAACTAGAATCGATTTCCATACGAAACAACAAACTCACCATTTCAATGCCACTTCCTACTCACCCAACAAAAAAGATAATCAAAATTAAAAAAAACTAACATCATCTCAAAGAAACGCTCACTACTAAAAAAATTGAAATTAACGACGGACAAATTTGGTAGCTAAATAGAAAAATCTGTTGCTAATCCTATGTAGCGATGGATTAGCAACAGACTATTAAAAAATTCTATTAGTTTTGAGGGATTTCGCGATAGATTAACGATGAAGATCGTGGCTAATTACAGTTTCTTTTGTAGTGGCTGGAGCAACAAATTTGAAGCCATCGACTGTTCGAATTCGTAAGATCGAACTTTTCACATAAATATGATGCAAAAAAGATCACATAAAACATGAAAAAGATTACGTTAACCTGATCGCAGTTCAGGAATGATTCAAATTGAGATAAGAGAATTACGTTAATATTAATAAAAAAGCATAATAAAAAAGGTTCAAAGGTCGAATAGGCTGGGGTCCAAAAGTTGTATTTTTCTTTGTTTAACGCTTGGATGAAAGGAAACGACGAAAACGAAGAAGAAGCCAACGTTATTCAACGCGTCAACAGTATGTGAATTCTTTCATGCTTATAGCACTGCAATTCTTTTTTATTCTTTTTTCTTCTTACATCACGCCCGCTTATCCGCAACATCAGGTCCTTTAAGTAGGTTTAATATTTAAATATTTTAATATTGGGTTCATTTTATTTTTAAAATTATGAGTTCATATTTACTATTTGTTACAATAATTAATAGTAGATTTTTTGCACATTAATTTATGCTTCATATAGAAAGTTATGAATTCAGTTGAACCCGTCTCTTTAACACTACATACACCCATGCACGTGAATATTTAAAATCAATGTGTTTAGCTTTATGTTCTTCATCGGAGCAACGTATTATCACTAATTAAACTAATTAATCAAAAATATAATAATTTTAGCACACGCATGTGTGTGTTAAAATTATATATATATGTTAAAAGTAATGAGTTCATTCGCTCTGCTCGCAGAGTAGTATACCGAAAAAAACAAGCGACTAGCTTGCTTAAGCAATTTTTCTTATTCCTTTTTAGTTGAAGTTTCTATATTGATTTTTTCTTTCTTTTATGAATGTTATAACTCCTAATTTTTTGGTAGCTGTTAAGGAGCTACAACCATGGAGAAATGAAGGTTCTAGAAGAAGAAGAGATGAAGAAGAAGCTCTTTTATTAGTCGACTGAGCAGAAGAAAGGAAATGAAAAATAGGTGTACAATATCACCGACTAACTACTGTATATATACTATCACTAACTAATTAACTACATGTAGTTACACCTAATTACACTTCACTAATAAATAGTTGGGCCCACTATACTCAACACTCCCCCTCAAGCTGAGGAATGAAATACCTCTTTCATTCCCAGCTTGTCTAGTAGGTACTCGTGTTGTGGCTTGCATAAACTCTTAGTTAACAGATTCTGCCAGCTGCTCAGTTGTCTGACATATTGAATTTTAACCGGACCTTGAACTAGTTTCCTCTCACATAGTGACAATCAATGTGTTTGGTTCGTTCATGAAAGATAGGGTAAGCTGTAATTTGTATAGCAGCCTTACTGTCACAATGCAACTGTATAGGCTGAACTATTTCAGTTCCCAGCTCCTTAAAAAGTCATGTTATCCACACCACTTTTGCTACAATAGAGGCCATACTTCGAAATTCAGCTTCAATAGAGCTCTTGGATACAGTTCCCTGTTTCTTTAACTTCCAAAATATTAGTGATTCACCAAATTTTACTACATAGCCTGTCACTGATCTCCTTGATTCTACACAGGCTCCCCAATCAGAATCACAATATGCATATAGAGATTTGCTAGCTTTTGCAGACATAAACAATCCAAGTCCAGGGGCAGTTTTTATGTACCTCACTACCCTTTAAGTAGCTTCCATTTGAGATACCTTAGGTGCATGCATTTATTGACTTAGCACTTGCACCACAAATGCAATATCAGGCCTTGTCATGGTTAAGTATAACAACCTTCCAACTAGTCTCTAATAGCATCCTTTGTCTTTAAGTTCTCTATCCACTATAGACCCAGCTTCTTGTTTTTGCTTGTCAAACTCAATGGATGTGAGCTTGTGGTTGAACTCCAGAGGTGTTTTTGTTGGCTTTGCACCTGCGAGCCCTAGTTCAGAGACAAGTTCTAGAGCATATTTCCTTTGGCACATAACAATTTCTTCTTGAGACCTAAAGAACTCAATCCCTAGAAAGTATTTCAGTTCACCAAGATCTTTCATCTTGAACCTCTCCTGCAAATCCTCCCTAACTTGTTGGATCAGTCTTAGACTTCTCCCAGTCACTAGAAGATCATCTACATAGACAAGGATGACTACTAATTCTGAATCCCACTTCTGAGTAAACAAAGAGTAGTCATAGTGACTTTGAGAAAATCTTATATCTATAAGAGCTTTAGTTAGTTTCAGATTCCACTGTCTAGGTTCCTCTTTTAATCCATAGAGTGACTTATGCAATCTGCACACATGCTGACACTCCCCCTGGCTTGAAAATCCATCAAGAACATGCATATATACCTATTCAAGAAGATCTCCTTGAAGAAAAGCATTGTGAACATCCATTTGGAACACATACCATCCTAAAGCAGCACCCAATGCAACTACAGCTCTCACAGTAACCATTTTAGCTACAGGAGAGAGTTTCTGTGTAGTCTAATCCTTATTGCTAACTGTAACCTTTGGCCACCAACCTATCCTTATACCTATCCACTTCACCAGATGACTTGTATTTGACTTTAAACACCCACTTACAACCTATAGGAACCTTGCTAGGAGGGAGAGGAACAATAGACCAAGTGTTGTTCTCTTCAAGAGTTGTGATTTCAGCTTTCATAGCCTTAACCCACTTAGGATCCCTACTGGCTTCTAAGAAGGATTTGGGTTCCACAATAGCTGAAAATACAGTAAGAGAAGCTTTGTAGGCAGAGGATAACTTATCATTGGACAGATAATTTGATATAGGATATGCAGACTTAGCTGGTGGAACCACATAGTCAGCTAGCCACACAGGTGGTTTGGTAGTCCTTGATGGTTTTCTGAGTGCTATGGAAGGAATAGAAGGTTCACCAACAGAGATATGAGGAGAGACGGATGAGGATAGAATAGGCTGGCTAAGATCTAAAGGAGCTGAGATGGAAGAAGAACAAGAAGATTCAATTGCATTAGTAGAATGCTGGCTAGGTGAGGATGCATGATACTTAGCATCATCAAGGTAAACAACTGGTTGTGTAGGTTGTTCTACAACCTCTAAGACATGAAATAAGGTAGAAGCACCAGAAGTCATATGCTTGAAAGGGAACACTTCTTCTTTGAACATTGTGTCCCTGCTAACAAAGAACCTTTTTTAACACAGATCATAGAGAATATATCCCTTCTGAGTTGAGGAATACCCCATGTGAACAGCTGGAATTGCTGTGGGACAAAGCTTATCTCCTGTCTTCATGGTAGTGGCATAACACAGGCTACCAAACACTTTCAGATGTTGTAATGAAGGGACCTTTTGAAATATATTCTCAAAAGGAGATATTCCTTGTAACAGTGCAGTAGGCAAATGATTGAGAAGATAAATTGTTGTAGAGACACATTCTCCCCAAAACTTGAGGGGTAGGAAAGATTGAAACCTGAGTGCTCTAGCCATGTCTAGGAGAGACCTGTGTTTTCTCTCAACGACCCCATTTTGTTGAGAGGTATATGTGCAAGAGATTTGATGTACAACACCTTGAGTCTTTAACAATATCTGCATTTGTCCATTAAGGAATTATGTGCCATTGTATGTTCTTAGACATTCGAGTTTGTGATCAAACTGTGTTGAAATCATTGCTATAAAGCTTTTGATTGCCTCAACTGTAACTGACTTAGAATGCAGTAAAAATAATCAGGTAAATCTGGAGTAATCATCTACCAAGGTCAGAAAACATCTCTTACTATCATGTGTTGGCACCCTATATGGCCCCCAGACATCACCATGCACAATATCAAAGATATACTTAGAGAAAGAAGAGCTAGTAGGGAAAAGTAATCTTGATTGCTTAGCTATAGGGGACACAGTACAATGATGTTCCTTCAGCTGCATATTATGTAAAGCATCTACAGATCTCAAAACCTTTAGAGGAGCGTGTCCTAATATTTGATGCCATAAAGAAGATACATCACAAGTCTTATTATTTTCTAGATTACTACATTTATTGATGTCACCTAGAATGATATGTACAATTGAGTTGGAATGAGTGCCTTGGTGATGATGTATTGCTCTATCTTCTGCCTTGAGGATGTACAGATCCAACTCTTCCTTACCAATCCATAACACCTTTACTTGAGAGTTCCTGAAAGATACAAAAATCAGGATAAAATACTGCTAGACACTGAAACTCCTTTGTGAGCTTGGACACTGAGAGGAGGTTGTATTTAAACTCTAGAATTTGAAGAATATTCTGAACCCTCTTATTTTTTAAGAAAGAACAAATACCAGTATGATTAATAAACACTCATTCTCCTGTTGGTAAGTGAACTTTACTCCTAGCATTTTCTGGTATTTCATCATACTTCTCTAGTTAAGTGTAAACTATGAACCATATGATTTGTTGCTCATGTGTCTATAATCCAGTTACTATGTGTTAGGCTTGTCATACATGCATGTATACTACCTGTTGTTCCTGCAATTACAACATTGGCAACAGATTCAACTTCCTTATCCTTGTTCAGCAAATGCAGAATCTGTTGGTACTGTTCCTGAGTAAAAAAGTGAACTGGAAAGGTTGTTGTTGGTGTTTGATGTCCTTGAACCTGTATCTCTGAGGTTGGAACACCAGAACTAGTCACACTGTTAACCTGAGCATTTGGTGCCCCTCATTTTTTCTTGTTTTTGAAGTCATAAGGATAGCCATGAAGCTTAAAACAGCTCTCTAGTATGACCCTTATATTTGCAGTAGTCACACCAAATAACACCTTTGCCAAATGAGTTTCTAGGTATATAGCCTCCATTGAAATTGGTTTTAGTTTGTCCTCCAACATTATATCCACATGTATACCCTCCATTATGATTATTGTTAGTCTGTCCTCCACTATTATAGCCTCCAGCATACCCCTTATTACTCATCATAGAAGCTTCATTACCCTCAGGAAATACACTCTGACTCTCCACATTGACTATCATAGCATAGGCTTGTTTCAGATTAGGCAAGGGTCGAGTCATGAGGACCTGGTTCTTTGCATTCTCATAGGACTCATTTAACCCAGTGAGGAACTGATACAACTTCTGTATCTGATATTGCTCTACATGTTTCCTAGATCCAGCACAACCACAAGTAGGTGGAGGAGTTAAAGTTTCATACTTATCCCACAATTCTCTCAGTTTAGTGTAGTACACATACACATAGGATATGCCTTGGGTTAATGTGGCAATTTCCTTGTGCAAATAGCAAGCCCTAGATTCATTATCCTTATCAAATCTCTCCTTAAGATCCTCCCATACTGTGTAAGCACCGGAAGCATAGATCACTGAACTAATTAAACATGGTGAAACTATGTTCATTATCCAAGCAAGTACAATAGCATTGCATCTATCCCATAGTTCATGTAAACTAGTATCATAACTGTTTTTTTCTACAAGTACCTAGAACAAACCCTAGATTGTTTTTACCATGCAATAAAATTTTCATATCAGATGGATGAATGTAGAGAGGATGATGGTGATCAATGAATTCTGTAGACATTGACGCACCAACAAGTGAGCCAACTACATCTTCATTGATCGACATTGTCACTGCAGCAAGCAGTTCACCAGAAATTCTTACATTTTTATCACAATCACACAGACTTAGACACAATTTGACCTCGATTCAAACAGAAAATCAAAAGCAGAGAGATTTCTGTGTTGAAAAAATTACTTGATCAAATTAATGCGCGGATGATTTGATATAGATGAACTATTCAAGATTTCTCACGACTGAGCTTAAGGAAATCGAGCACCGAGCTTTGATACCATGTTAAGGAGCTACAACCATGGAGAAATGAAGGTTCTAGAAGAAGAAGAGATGAAGAAGAAGCTCTTTATTAGTCGACTGAGCAGAAGAAAGGAAATGAAAAATAGTTGTATAGTATCACTCACTAACTAATGTATTTATACTAGCACTAACTAACTAACTAACTACGTGTAGTTACAACTAATTACACTTCACTAATAAATAGTTGTGCCCTACTATACTCAACAATAGCGGACCTCTTTGATAGAAGGGAAGCCATAATATACCTATGTTACATCGGATCGTAATGGTCAATTGTTGTTTATTGACGATGCTCAAACTAATTCAATTCGACCAAAGAAGTTTCTCTTTTAGCAATAAGTGTAAATAATTTTATGATATTAGTCTGCACAAAATAAAATAGCATAAGTTATGTCTCTATTATAGCAATGTAAAAATTAAATCAAAAAACATATGCATATAATCTTTAAATATATGAGTGAAACATAATGGAATATAGAATTACTTCCATCAAGATAATTAATTGCAAAAAATATCGTAAACAAAAACACACAAACCCCTTTGCTAGCAACTCCTCAAGTTGTTCATTCAACTCTTTCAACTCTTTCGGAGCCATACAGTACGATGGGATAGATATAGGCTGGGTACCTGGAGCAAGTCAATACATAAATCAATACACGGTTGGGTGGCATGACTGGAAAGTCAAAAGGAAACACATTGGCGAACTCTCGGACTACTGGCACCGAATCAATTGTCGGAGACTCTACGGTGGTATCCGGAACATAGTCTAGATAAGCCAAACAACCTTTCTCGACCACACAAGACCGATAGATCCGATCCACAACCACAGAATCGCCTAGAGGAGTGGACACATATATAGGAGTTCCCAAGTACTCGTGAGGAATATCCAAGAAATGAGCAAACAAATATGATACGTATGAATAGGTAGATCCTGTATCAAATAACACTGAAGCATCCCTACCACAGACAGAAATAATACCTGTGATTATAGCATCTGAGGCTACTGCATCTGGTCTGGCCAGAAAATCATAGAATCTAGCTGGAGAGTCGGCTGGCTGGCCTCCACCTGACTGAAAGATAGTTGGCTAACCTCCCCCTGCCTGGCCTCCACCTCTAGGACGGCCCCTACCTGCATGTCCCCCACCCCTAGGCGGTCGAACGGCTGGTGCTGCAATCATGGGCTGATAACCTTGTTGTACTGCCTTGCCCCGAAGTCTGGGACAAAATCTCTTCATCTGACCCCTACCAAACTAACCTCTGCCCCTAGTCGGGGCACCTCTAAACTCTCCAGAGAAACGGGTCCTCTTGTCCTGCTGCATCTGATCTCTACCCTCTGGCGGTAGCCCTCAATCCTCCGAGCCATCTCAACATCCCGGGCCATACTAGCCCGAATACTGGGGTGTAACCCAGCAACAAATCTCTGCACTCTCTCTGTGTCGTTAAGAAGTATCATAAGTGCATGGCGAGACAACTTAGAGAATCTCGCCTCATAATCGGTCACTAACATCTGACCCTGCTCGAGTTGCTCGAACTGACCTCACAACTCTTCCCTCTGAGAGGGTGGAAAAGCTGTGTAAACTGGTCCCAAGTCATGGGAGGAGAACCCGCTGGTCTGCCAAGAAGATAAGACTGCCACCATCTAAGGGCCCTGCCCTCCAGCTGGAAAGTAGTGAAATCCACCCCATGGGACTCCAATATCCTCATGTTGTGCAGTCTGTCCCTGCACCGATCAATGAAGTCTTGGGGATCCTCACGCCGCTCTCCCCCAAAAATAGGAGGGTGTAGCCTAGTCCATCTGTCCAATAGCTTCTGCGGATCACTGCCCGCAGCTGGTCTAGGCTCAGGTATAACCGCTGCAACTGGCTGGGCCCCGCCTACGAGTAGTGCACCGGGGTCTTATATACGGCAGTTGTATGACCAGGTGCCTGAGCAGTAGGGGTCTGTACTCCCCCTTCTGCCTGAGATGTGGCTGGGTCTTCTGGAAATAAACTAGTTTGGATAATAGAATCCATGAACCGCAACATACGGCCCATGACCTCTTGAAATCCCAGTGCTGACATGAAGTCTACCGGAGCTGGCTCTGCTGCGGGCACCTCGCCCTGCTCCTCAGCAATGGGATCCTCCACTGGATCTGTCGGTGGTGCAATTGGGGCAACCCTGGAACGTCCTCGCCCCCTACCTCGGTCTGCTGCCCTCCCCCGGCCTCTAGCAATAGGGGCAGCTCTTCTCGGGCCAGGAACATCTGTTGCGCGTGTTCTCACAATCTGTAAGAGAATAGAAGGAAGAAACTTAGTATACCATCAACTGCTCGATAGGAGATGAATAAAGAGTAGTTTCCTAACATCCTATAGCCTCTCAAAGATAAGTACGGACGTCTCCGCACCGATCCGCAAGACTCTATTAGACCTACCCATAACTTGTGAGACTTACATGAACCTAGTGCTCCGATAACATGTTGTCACAACCCCATTTCCATTATAGGCTGTGATGGCGCCCAACATCGTTGTTAGGCAAGCCAACACTAATTAAACTAGTGGTTTCCCATTTAAATAGTTTACTAAATGGATAACACTTTCTCATTTGTTGAAAAGATTTAGAAATTTGCAAATGGAGCATAATTAAACGGAAGTAAATGAGTAGAAATCATAATCATATAAACAAATCTAAAATCATAAGTCTACTAGTGTGTGTGCCAAGACCCGGTGTCACAAGTATGTGATAAATCTAGTAGAATATACAAAAGAATACTAGCCTAGTGTCTGAAAGGAAATAGACAGAAAAATATAACATAAGGAAGACTCCAGCTACTGCAGGACGACTTAGAAGACAGCTCACCGTGAAGTCTCGGGATAGGGATCAAATCTACGCACCAGACTGTTAACCAGAGGCACGTGCCTCAGATCCTGTACAATTAAGTACAGAAGTATAGCGTGAGTACATAAATAATATGTACCCAGTAAGTATCTAGTCTAACCTCGAAGAAGTAGTGACGGGGTGTCGACTCCGACACTTACTAAGGGTCAACAATATGATATATTAAATTCTAATTAAATATGATATGTAAATATAACAATAAAATTCACAACAAGAAGTAACTGAACAATTTTTCATCATATATAAAAGAAACCCAATCACTTCCTCATTTAAAACAAGGATCTCTCAAACAATAAATTTATACCAATTATAAAAGGGACTTTTCGTTTTATTATTACACACAAAATTCCACCGAGGACGTTCTGCCTGATCCAACATAAATATAAACTATGCACTGCCGAGAGCCGAAAAGCGCGAACCATAGATGCATCTATTAACTTGCCGAGGTGAACGACCCGCTCCCATGAGAGTAGTGAAAAGAATTACCCCGCTCGTGGAATATACTTGCGACACTGTCAAATATAAATTTATCAATAAATCATAACCCTTCCTTGATTCTTTTATAAAACAAAGACAATTCAACTTGAAGCTTTTAAATTCTTAAAAATCCTCAACTTAGTTCCATTTAATACAATTAACAAACATAATCAAATCACGGTGTCCACAAAGCATGGTGTAAACCTAAACTACACGGACATAAACAGGAATAGTAGCTACGTACTGACTCTCATCACTTCGTGCGTACGTAGCCCCCACAAATATCAACACATACTAATCAAGTTTACCTATGGGGTAAATTCCCTCGTACAAAGTTAGAAAAGAGACTTACCCTGTCTTAACGCCTACTTCCAAATTCAAGAATGCGCTCAAACCTCCAAATTTTATGCCAAATGACTCGAAACTAGTCAAACATTACATATATTAGTCAATCTACGCTCAAAAGTTCATATCCCCACTATTAAAGTGATTATCCAACCCAAAATGCAAGATTCCTTAAATTCGCTCCTGGGTCCACATGCCCGGATTCCAGAAATTTTCGAAGAAAGTTGTTACCCATAACCTTAGGAACATGAATATATGATTTTCACTAAGTTTTATTATTTTCATGGTGAAGTCTCATTTTTATTAAATCCTAGGTTTTTCATCTAAACCCATGATTTCTACCAATTTTCATGTAGAAATCTACCCATAATCTATGTATTAAACTTATATTTAGTAGAAATTAATTACCTCACAAAGCCAGGTCGAAATCCCCTCCTTAGAAGCTCTCAAATCGCCCAAGAGTGGAAGAAAATGTGATAAAAATGGACCTAGCCCGTATTAAATGAGGTTCACTGCCTCCAGCAATTTCCGCACCTGCGGTCATAGGGTCGCACCTGCGCCCTCGCTTCTGCGGACAGAGGTCCGCTTCTGCGGAAGTCATCTGGGCCGGCTGGAGTCATTTCTGCAGACGGGTTTCCGCTTCCGCGGTCCCGCTTCTGTGGAGGATGGGCCCCACCTGCGGAACTTGGGCTGCCATCCCTTGGACTCTTTTGCGAGACTTCACTCGCACCTGCGGCTGGCCAAGCGCAGGTGCAATTATGACAGATCTGGGGAGCTTCAGCTATTGCTTCAGCTCCCACATTAGTCCGAGCCTTGTCTGATCGACACTCGGGGCCCCGCCTGAACATAACCACAAGTATTGAATCATAAAACGAACTCGCTCGAACTCTCGGAACGCCCGAAACAACATCAAAACTAAGAATCGCACCCAAAAACCAATTGATTCAAACTTAAGAACTTCAAGTTTTTTTAATTCCCAGTCTCGAAATTTCGTTTGGACCTCGATATCACCAAAACCCGCTCCAAACCAAATTTAAAGTACTTCTAAAACCTTCAAGAATCAACTTTCACTATTAAGCGCCAAAATTCTCCCGGGTCATCCAAAACCCCATCCGAACATACGCCCAAGTCTGAAATAATCATATGAACCTATTGGAACCGTCAAATCTCAATTCTGAGATCGTTAACTCAAAATATTGACTGAAGTCAAACTTAGCCTTTTAAGGCTAACTTAAGGAACCAAGTGTTCCGATTTTAACCCGAACCCTTCCAAATATCAAACTAACCACCCCCCGCAAGTCATAAAACAGTAAAAATACATACGGGGGGTCTTATTTAGGGGAACGGGGTTTTAGAAAGCAAAACGACCAGTCGGGTCGTTACATTAAGCAAGTAACAATATATTTTTAATTAATGATCAAATTTATGTACAACTTTCTCTCTTTGAGTTGATATTTGCTGGTTTTGGACTAAACTTTTGTAAACAAACATTTTAGTTTTGTATTGTTGAGTACTTTAATTAAGAATAAACATTACAATCTATGACTCTACGCCCAAGTTAGTATTCAAACTGAATAAACCGAAATCGAAAGAAGAAAAATTCGAATCACCCGAATTTAATTAGTGTATAGATGATAATAGGCTAACTTTACGTAGTCTAGCGTGTACTTATACTCCAACTTAATGATGCTTCACTGTCTTAGGAATGTTAAATGATGTTAAAATGGCTCTAATTGTGGATTTTATGTTTCGCAGGAGCAAAGTGTGCTTATGAGGACCTAGGATAGTGTTTGGAGCCAAATCGAAGGAGAAAGGCCCCTTGGAGTTTCTAGCATGTGAAAAGAAGGAAGAAAATCCCTAAGGCAGACTACTAGTCCACTAGCGCGGCCATAGCGCGTCCACTAGCACGGTCGCGCTAGTCCAGGTGTTTGAGGCAGAATGAAGTCCCATTAGCGCTGCCTTAGCGCGCCCAGTAGCGTGACCGCACTAGCTCAGCGATCAGAGGCAGTACACTTAGCCATTAGCGCGCCCAGTAGCGCGTTCACTAGCACGACCGCGCTAGTCCAGTTCGCACACGTTATTTTCAGAGGTAAAATTGGAAGCTTGGGACAATTCCACTTAACCTATATAAGGTTCAACTTTCCCAAAATCGATATTTATCAATATTTAAATTCTTTTTCGAAGAAATCAAAGGCAAGAGGCAAGGAGGACAATTGGGCATCAAATCTCATCTTTCTTCCTTGTATTTTTACAAGTATTGATGAATTCTTCTATTGTTGTTTTTAGCACAATTATGAGTAGCTAACTTATTTAGTCTAAGGTTTTGGTGGAACCTGTTGAGGATGAATATCTTGTTGTATTAATATAGTTTGCTTGGTTTTAATCTCTATTTGTTCAACTAAATTCTTGTTGTAGTTGATTGAATGGCCCTCAATTAACTGTGCCTATTTAGTGTGTATCTACTTGGGAGAGAGTTCATATTTAGGTAGTTATTGAACAAAAATACTTCCAAAGTATAGGAGGGATCCATAACCGAGGGTTTAAAGGTTGGATTAGGGATAACGATACCTTGGGTGCAATCTAGAGTGAGCTATAATAAAAGATAGCTAGCGTAACTCGGGAGAGTGTGTCTAGTAAATTGTCGTAATTACTCGGGAGATATTTACGGTAACAAGAGTGCTCATGATTGATAGAGATAATTAGGCCAAACAATAAATATACAAGAAGGGATTCCATCAACAGGGGAAACCATAACCTTAGATCTTTCTCGCATTTGTTTACAACCCAGCAATAGTTATATTCTAGTTTAATTAATTTCATTCAGTTTTAATTAGTAGAAACACCAACAATCGATATGCATCTTTGGGAATTTGATTACGAAGAATCGAGTGAGTCTAACAACGATAATTGATAGATTAATTCCCTGTGGGATTCGACTCTGGGCGAAATACACAGATTATATTTGCAACGTCCGCTTAGTCATTTTATAAGACATAGTTGGGCGTGATAAAATTTTGGCGTTGTTTCCAGGGAACTTAACGGTGTTATCAATTACAGTTGGAAGAAATACAAAATTCTTAAGTTTAGTCAATTTTCTTCAATTTTCATCTATACATTGAAATTTTAGCGTTTGCTAACTTGGTTGTACATGTGCATGCCTAGAAACTCATCGATAACTGGTGAAGTATTTGAAGCCTTATCAGACCCCGAGAAAGTTTTCAAGGCCTTGAACTGGGCCAACCGGAAAAGCAAACAACAACCATCAATTGAACAACTTGAACCCGACATGGCAGATCTAAAAAACATGAATAACAATGGGGAAGACGTGGTTGACCCAGCTGCACAGGTTGTGGCGCCTCTTGTTCCAGAGGCTCCTTTATATGACTGGGCACAACCCACGGCGGAGAATTTGGCCATTGCGATAGTAGTCCCTCGGATACAGGCTGAGTCTTTTCAGTTTACAAACAACATGCTGCACTTGCTGCAGAACAAAGGACTATTTTTGGGGTCATACATTGAGGATCCCCAACAGCATTTGAAGAATTTCCTGTCGATTTGCAAAACTCAGAGGCAGCCAAACATCACTCAGGAAGCAATAAAACTGTTGTTGTTTCCATTCTCAGTGACAGGAGCAGCCCAGACTGGTTAAAGTCGCTCCCCATTAATTCTATTACCACATGGGAGGAGTTAGTTAAGTAGTTCGTGAACAAATTCCATCCACCCAACAAGATAGCTCAACAATTGATGAAATCTTGTGCTTCAGACAGAAGCCAACGGAAACATTGCAGGAAACATGGGAGCGATTTAAAGGAATGTTGGTTATCTGTCTGTACCATGGTATTCTAGAGCAGATGTTGGGGCAACGTTTCTATATGGGTATGGCGGATAGTGTAAAGGCAAATGTAGATGCTTCAGCTGGTGGAGCATTCTTGAGCAAAACATGGAGAGAAAGACAGATCCTACTTGATAAAATGGCGCAGAATTCGGGGTGGACAACCAAGAATGCACCCATTACTCCAGTAGTTCACTCAGTGGCCTTAGATCTATCCAAGACTCTTGTTGAAAATATGGCCAATGGAGGAGTTAGGGAAAAATCAGCATGTACATATTGTGGATACAACCAATGGGGGCTTATGCACATCTTGCATTAGTTAGCCACTTGGTAATCAGTGGAATGTTGAATGTGATCATCATCACAACCCTGAAAATATGAACTATGTGTCGAATTATGGGGGCCAGCGACAGGGTGGACAGAATTGGGGCCAGCAAAATCAACTATACAGGCCAGTTTAGCAGCAACACAGCAGTGGAAACATGGGATCCATGGGACCTCATGGTAATGTGACTCCTTACCAAAGGCCACAAGGGTACAATAATCAGAATCAGAATCAGCAACAGGCTTATCACCCCCCTCAGTGGTGCGACCAAACACACACGCAAGTATATGCTGTCGTCAAGTAATAAAGTGACTAAAAGTCGGATGTCGAACCCACAAGGACTTGTGATTAACTATTAACTAAATTTAGACTATCATTATCTAAAGAATTAAACCTAATAATATTTGATTCTAAACTAATTAAAATAAAGAAAATAAATAGTGAACTCTGAACAAGGGAAAAGTAGATTTTTATGATATCAATGTAATGAAAACGATCTAGGGTTATGGGCTATCTAACAATCGTATTGTATTCTTCAATTAAATTAACTAATATATTTATCTGGTTTATTGGTTAACAGGGTTAATATTGCTCATAAGAATTTGTCGAGTTCTTACTCGCCTATTCAAGCTAACCTAACGCCTAAATGTCTATGGAGTTAGAATCCACAAGAACGCATTTATAATTCCTGTAATTTAACCAAGTAAGGCAATTAGGTATATGTCTATCCTAACCGCGAATCCGTTCCCCGATGCCCAGGTTCAAGAACTTGCTCTACTCAATCCTATATGCAATCTAGAATTCCCACGTTCGAGTTCAACTCTAGATTCGTAGATAGTATTCAAATGGTGATCAAGAAATCAAATAATTAAGCGCAAGATTGAATAAATAAACCAATGCGATAAACTAAGAAATAAAAATCAATATTCAAATAACAATATTCATGAAAGAACCACAACCCTAGAACGTGAAGTTTAACTCCACATATACATGGTAGTAAAACAACAAATCATACAAA
This sequence comes from Nicotiana knightiana, assembly GCA_005239525.1. NCBI lineage: Eukaryota > Viridiplantae > Streptophyta > Magnoliopsida > Solanales > Solanaceae > Nicotiana > Nicotiana knightiana. The sequence continues at coordinate 127,454 of ML427543.1, forward strand.
GAAACATAAAAATTACTAAGTTTGGTGGAAGAAAAGATAAAACGCGGCCTCCACGGCGGCTCTATACTTATGTTTTCCTCTAAAAGTCACGTCCTCCTCTCAAAATTGAGTTTAGACTTGCTTTTATACGTGTTGGGTAGGTCTAGGGTCGAATTAACCGAGTCCCGGTCGAAATAGGATAAATTCCCATCATCGGTGCCCTGAGTAGCGTCGGGCGTCCACCAGGGCGCTTCCTTGAAAGAGCAAACTATCTCCAGCGCCACAGGTGGCGCCAAGCCTTGCATGTGGTGCCCAAAAATGCAATTTTTCCGGTTTTGTGTGTTTTTGCTCTAATTTTGTGTGTTTCGTCACCAATTGCTCCCAAATCATTCCTACACATAAAAACACCACAAATCAATATAAATCATCACAATTAACATCTAAAACTCATGAAACAAAAGTAAAATATGAGGTGATATACATGAAAATATATATACTTTAAGCTAAACATCAACACCCCACACTTAGACTCTTGCTCGTCCTCGAGCAATTGGACAAAATACTACCCTCCAACACGTGATTAACTGTCACGACCCAAAATCCCTAAGGTCGTGATGGCACCAGACACCATTGTCAGGCAAGCCAATCATTAATTTAATTGAGATAACTTTCCAGTTTTAACATTTATGAAAACATTTCCTTTCACTTTATTGCATATTAACCAAATAAAAATCTGTTAATAAGAACAATAGTTTAAATATTACACTTAAGCAAATATATCCCAACACATCCCAGAACCCGGTGTCACAAGTACATGAGAGATTTCTAAGAATTTATACAATCATTACAAAGCCTGTCCGAAATACAACTAGACAAGGAAATTTAAAATGAAATAAATACAGTACGAGGGAGACTCTTTCAGCTGCGGATCGCCTCCGGATGATGCAACTCGCCTAAGTCTATGAATCCTCCACATTGCTATGAAAGTACCTGTGCAATAAAATGCACAGCAAGTGTAGCATGAGTACAAAAAAACAACGTGTACTCAGTAAGTCGCCCGCCTAACCTCAGAGAGGTAGTGACGAAAGGTCAAATTAGACACTTACTAAAGGTCAATTTCGAATATTTAAGTGTGACACTAAGCATGATTATCAAAGGCAATTTACTAAAATCAGGAATAAATATTTTCAACTCCGTTCACGTTTAACACTTTGTATCTTCGTCATATTAATAACAATTAATCAACATGGTGATTTAATCAAATAACAATTAATCGACGGGAAGGAACAACTTCTTCCAACATCTTTTTAATAACTTTAAATCTCTGTCATTTCAATTGACAACTTAATTTTTCAGGCCAGTAATCAGGCAAAAATCATAGCAACTACGCAGCAAATATCATGCGCAAGCAATGCCGAGGGTCGACGGTGTTTAATCAATGAATTAGACCCTTTGACTAAAGCTTATTTTTAATATGAATACGGGTTACTGATAATCAAGATAATGGAAAAAATTAATAATAAACAATATTGCAGAAATAAAAGATCGATGTCGATTGTATTCGAGAATCAGATGCCTTTACAAGATTTATTCCCCTTCCTTATATAGGAGATTCTTATAACGTACGGTTCTTGCTATGGTTACTCATTAATGACTAATTATGACATTAATGAGGCGCTACAAAGGATAACGGTAATTGGGGTTCAGTTACATAGCGTTCGAGTAATCAATTGTGGGTCCCTGAATCTGCTCGTAGCTTTGTCTAGATTCATTCTGACCGTTCCTCTCTCCCATTTTGATCAAGTTGAGTTTTCCGTGGCTGATAAGTTCGTGGGTTTACTGAACCGTGCCTCTTAGTACCGTATATCTTCAAGGAGTCACGTCCAGCTGTCGCATTTTCCTGTGTCTACGTGACTAGCTGAGTTGTCAAAAGCTAACTAACATGTGAAACTCTTTTTTTTACCAATACAGATAGTCCCCCCACTTACCATATATTTAACGATTAATATTTTGTAAGTGGATATTCATTTATGGAGGGAATATTTTGCCGCCGCTTTTTCTTGAATCATCGTATCCTTCTCTGCACCATAGGCGTCATTTTTCACTTCCATTTAATGCTCATACCACGTGTCCTTTTCAGATTGGTTCTGAATTTACTCAACACCTTTTAGGGCTTTTTGCAGCTGTGACAGTCCCAAAGTGACATCTTCAATTATGACTTTTCATCATTATTTTCCTTTTTCTTCATGTTTGACGGTTGTCTTCAAGTATAAAAACATGTTTTCTTTTCTTTGCTTCCACGAAACACTTTTCTAACTTTATCTTTTGTAAAGAACTTCCTTCTTTGCTGTTGTAAACATTTCTTCTTCAAACCAACCTCAAAGAGTAATAGATATTGAAAGTTTAGCGCCTTCTTCTGGTCCGACTAAGAGTCGGAGGGGTGGTAGACTTAGAAGTCTAGGATCCACTCCTTCGAGGGGCTCTTATTCTTCTCAGATAGTTCCTTCTCCTTCCACTAGATCTCCAGTTTCTCCGAGATTTAGGGTTTCTCGATCTTTGTCTAGAGGTAGAGGCGAACGCCTTCGTGAACCTGGAGTCGATGAAATTGTCCTTGCTGAGTTTGTTTTTGCTAGGGATAGTCAAGTTCTTGTAGATCAATATTTATCTCTTGATAGTGTAGAAAGATATCCAACCCTTATAACTGAGGGTCAGATTTCCCTTGTTCGTAGGGAATGCTTTTGGAAATCTGACTTTCCTGTCTATATTTCGAATAGTAATAAAAGAATAATGTCTTACAAGATGGGATATTCTTTTGTTTATACGTATCCTTTCACTTTATGATTTAGACCCCCCATTGACCCAGTTATAATTGAGTTTTGCCGTTTTTTCAATATCTTCTTAGGACTAGTTGGCCCGATTGTGTGGCGAGTTGTTGCATGCCTTAGGAGTTTGGCTTCTTTAGCCTCGGTTCCTTTTACCTTCAACCATCCTATTCACCTCTACTCTCCTACCTTATTTCGTGAAGGGTTTTTTACTCTGATTGCTAGAAGCAAAAGAGTGTTGGTAACCCCTGGAGACGATAAGGATAGGGGTTGGTACCTCCGGTATGTTGCTGTTCCCACTGCTGGTTTAGTGGGTGAAGAAAATCTTCCCTTCCCTGAGAAGTGGAATCGCGCACGTGAGTATGCTTTAGCTCACATTTACTTTTTCTTGTTTTGACTTGAGATGTTTTATTTAACACCGTATTTGCTCATTTTCCTTTTCTCAGCAATCATGAATACTGTTGAGAATGTATTCGGTATTCGTGATTGGGTAGAAAAACTGTTATTTGTTGCTTCTTCAGAATAAATATCTTGGAAGTACCTTGCTGGGAGGTATGGTTGGCAAGTAAAGACCCACGGTAAGTGAAGCTTTTGTTCTTGCTTCTTTCCTTACTCGAGTCTTTTTTTTTTTGTCGTTTAACTTTTTTCCCTTTTTAATAGGATTCTCTGCTCGTGGGGTGTCTGCTTCCTCTATCCTGAAGATGTCCTTGACTCAAGCCCAGGAAATTATTGTTGGTTTATCTTCCTCGAAGAGGAAGATTAGTGAGTCTCGTTCCATAGAGGAAGAGGAAGAGGGTGCTTTAGTGCACAAGCCACGGAGAAGGCGAATGGTCTTCGATGATGAGACTACTGCCTCAACCTTGACTCCCATGTCAGTGATTGAGCCCCCTGTCTTTGATGATGTTTTGCATTCCCCTATTCATGGTGGTATTGATCTTGCTCCTGACGACGTCCCTTTGGTTGTTGTCTTTCCTACTTATTTGAGAGAAGTTGTTTCGTCTATTCCTTTGGCTATCTCAACTTTTGCTGCTGCTTTGCCTGTAACTTCTTCAACTCTTCAACTTTATGTGCCTTCTTCTTTGCCCGTGGCTTCTCCAACTCCTCAACCTTCATGTTTCTATTCCATTTCTGCCTGCTTCCATGCCTTCCGTTAGGGAAGTAGGGTCTTCCAGCAGAGAGATGCGGCAAGTGGTAATAGAGGTTCCAGCTGAGGGAAACCTTTTCAAGAAGACGGGTGAGCCTGAAGTGTGGCTCAAGCCTTTGCTAGGTCCCGCTGAGAAAGCAAAGCTAGCTAGCCATGATGCTCTTACATGGTCCAATGAGGTCGTGCATACCTCTTTGAAGGTATGGTGTAAGTTATCCTC
>ML427545.1:0-14269 GCA_005239525.1 Nicotiana knightiana
TTGTAGTTGAAGCTTGAATTATTCTTATTATTTTATCTTAAATGGTTTGTTTATTCAATCTTGTGCTTAATTATTCAATTGCTTGATTACCAATCGAAGACTATCTACGAATCTAGGGTTATACTCGGGAGAGGGAATTCTAGATTGCATATAAGATTGGGTAGAGCAAGATCTTAACTCTTCAGGGGAGCGGATTTGCGATTAGGATAGGAATATACCTAATCGCCTTGCTTGATTACTATACGGGAATTATCAATGCGTTTTTGTTAATCCTGATTCCATAGGAATATAGGCATTAGGTTAACTTGAATAGGCGAGTTGTACTTCGGGAGAAGACTACGAGCAATATTAACCTCGTCAATCAATAAACCTGATTAGAAGATTTAGGTCGAAAACTCAACGTGATTGTTTAACAACCCATAACTCTAGAATATCAATTTACCTTGAATTCNGTTGATAGTTAATCACAAGTCCCTGTGGGTACGATATCTGGACTTAAAATCCTATATTACTTGTCAACCACGTACACTTGCGTGTGCATTGGGAAATCAACCAACAGGCACCACAACATCACCATCCCAGCTACATCTTTGTGCAGACACCGGGTCTTTCAGCACAGGGCCCTAGGACTGTACGTCCAACATACAGTCCAGCAGCCTCACGAGCACATGGATCACATCCATCCGGGTCACAGCCACGGGGGTCACAACCACGTGGGTCACAGCCACTGGTTCCATAGCCACAGGGGTCAGAGGCATCAGTATCACAGCAGCTTTCGGTCGATCCCGCGATGTCGCAGTTACAGGGATCACAACCATCTTCCTCATCGACTCCATCTCTTACAGGCCTTCGCCTGCGAGATACTAGTTCTGACCCCCCCTACACCTTCCACACATGCATCTAATGTACCTTCTTCCTACGATGATGTTGATGATGACAAGGAGGTGCATAAGGATAAGTATGGCAGGATCATCATAGTCCCTGAGGGTGATGGGTAAGAGCAACTTGATTTTTTTACGTTTATTGTTTTGTACAGTTTGTACTAATATATTAATGTGTTTTTTTTGTTAAATTGCAGGTTCATCCCGAGTAACACTACTACGAGGATAATCACCAACGCCACCAGAAAGCTTTATGATGCCCCTTATACGAGTTGGAGCGAATTCCCATTCTCGCTGAAGGAGCAAATTTTCAATGAATTTAAGGTATAAATTTTCTTTTAAGCTTTATAATTATTTATATTTATGATATTTTCATACAATATTTAACTTTTGAAATACAGAGCAAGTGTGTATGAGAACACCGCTATAGCGCGGAGGGGGCGCGTAATTTTAATCTTAAGGCTGGGAAGCGATGGTCACATAGTTTCTCCAACGCTAGACTGTACAACCAGAAGCCTAACTGGTTGCTTGACGATTTTTGGAGGGATTTGCAAAGGCAGTGGCTTACCACGGAGTTCTTAAAGAAGAGCGAAAAAGGAAAGAAAGCTCGCCCATCCGAGAAGGGAGGCTCCTTGCACACTGGAGGTGCGATCAGCCAAGGGACTATAAAAAGAAGATTGGTACGTAATTATTCATTTATTTTAATTTTTAAAGTATATCTATTATGTTTATTAACTAATATAATTTATGAATTTTCAGGAAATGAAGCTAGGTCGTCCAATGAAGCAAGATGAGTTATTCAAGGAGACTCATATTGTCAATAAAAAGAAAGAGAGTGATCCAGAAAGGTGGGTCGACGACCGATCATCGACTGTACATGTAAGTTTACTCTTTTCATTAAGTATTCTGATATACTCTAATATAATCTTTCAAATACTAATTAAATAAAAAAATTCCTATAGGATCGCTTCAGAGTTGACATGGAGGAATTCATACGCAGTCAGCCATCTAATGAGTCGGGCGAGCCAATCCATATTTCGGAGGAGGATGCAGAAAGACTATGGATGCAGGCGGCTGGCGGTGCAAAATATGGGAAGGTATACGGGCTTCCTAATAAGAAGTTCCACCGCTATCACTGTGGAATGCAAGGAATAGGAACTTCCTCGCAAGCCGAGCAACTTGATGGGGAGAGCCTCTCCACTATGCGGGAGACTGTGACAAAGCTCACAAGCGAGCTAGAAGCATCCAAGGAACGAGAAAGGCTTAGAGGTGCTCAGTACGTTAGCATGCAAGCTCAGTAAGAAGGTATGCAAGCTCAGCTTAAATCTCTCCTAGCTTCTGGAGCTTTTCCGATTCCCCGGTCTCGTGAGCCATGGCCAGAGGCTCAACTTGAATGTGAGCGTTCCTTCCGTCTTCCCCGTGTTAGTTCCTCCCGTCCTCCCCGAGATCGTTCTTCTCGTCCACCACGAAATGACCCTTCTCATTACCGTCTTGATAATGAAGATTCATCAGACGGTGATGATAATGATATAGAATGAAACAGTCATTGAGTACTTTTATATACTTTGAACTAGACAATAGAACTTTGGTCCGTTTTGGAATGGGCTTGTAATAAGTGTTAACTTAGTTTTATTAGTTAAATGTGTTAGTTTTATTGAAATTTATACGTTGTTGGTTTTTATGTTGGTTTTAATATTGGTTTTAATGTTGTTGTTGTTGTGTTGTTAGTTCGTATTGTTGTTGTGTTAGTATTATTGTTGTTGTTGTGTTAGTATTGTTGTTGTTGTTATTGTAATAGGATTTGGTATGCTGGCAGGTGGTGTGGCTGCCAAAATAGGCAGTTTCTGCCAAATAAAACCAAGAAAAGCGACCAAAGTTGGTCGCTATTAAACCCAAATTTTCATAATAGCGACCAAAGTTGGTCGCTATTAAACCTAGATTTCCAGAATAGTGACCAACTTTGGTCGCTATGTTATTAAAAAAATATTTTTTTCTGGAAAATTAGCGACCAATTGTGTTCGCTTTGGTTTAAAACAAATTAAATAAATTAGTAAAAAAATAATTTTTTCTGGAAATTAACGACCAATTGTGGTCGCTTCTGTTTAAAACAAATTAAATTAATTAATAAAATAGCGACCAACTGTGGTTGCTATTTTCCAGATTTTAAAATGTTATATTTTATTTCCAGACCAAAGTTGGTCGCTATACTTTGTATAATAATAAATAAATAAATAAATACGTAATTTAAAAATAGAGACCAAATTTGGTCGCTAAATTTATATTATTAAAATAATATAGAGACCAAAGTTGGTCTCTTTTTTTGATACCCGGTATATTTGGTGAATTTAACATAGAGACCAAAGTTGGTCGCTAATTAGCGACCAACTTTGGTCTCTATGGTAAAGGGACCAACAAAATAGCGACCAAGCCTGTTTGGTCGCATTATGGTCGCTTTTCACTATTTAGGGACCAACTTTGGTCGTTTTTTCCCGAATTTTTAGTAGTGTCTTCTCTTTCCCAGGTGTTTGCTTGTTTTTTTTTTTCTTTCAAAAATGATTGCTTACTGAAGTTTGATTTATTAAGCATTCACTTCTATTTCTTTGATCGCGACAAAGTAACAAAGATGAATTTTTTCAAACTAAATCATAAGTTCCTTGGAGCGATCAATTTGTTATTGCCTTTTCCATTGTGTTGTTAAAAATTTAAATATTTTTAGAAGTTCTATTTTAACTCTCTGAGCACATTTTATTTGAGAAATATGAAAATCCGCGACTTATGCGCATGCGCACACATGATTTCAGGAGACGTGATATGATACCTCTCTTACACCGGAAGAGTTATTACGTTTCCTCACTTTCTCTGATTTTTCAGTCACGTAATTTCAAAGATTCAAATATTGTAAATACAATTCCTAATCGTCGACATCGACAAGACTTGACCGTGTCGACGATTATTTTTTGAGGTTGAGCGCATCCCCCACTCCTGCTTGACGGGCAACTTATCTTGCCCTGAAGCACTGCTCTCAATACTTTATAAGTATTAGTTCTCTATTAATATTGATTTTATTTATGAACAATATTTAAATAGGGAGGGAAGGTGAGAGAACTTAAGTTACATATTTCAAATGTACTGTATTTCTCTTGAGTTTTTGGCCAAAAACATTCCTTAACAATACATCAATTTTAAACAACACCCTTGTATTACCACACAAACAAAAAACACCCCAAAATTATTTCTAGACGGAAAGAATTGTCCATCTGTTTGTCTTTGTTAAGAAACTAACGGGTTAAACCAAAAATTGTGCCACTCACATGACTTCCCCCACTAATTCCCACACTATACATGTCCTCTCCCTGATCATCTTCAATGACTCAAAAAAATTACTCTGCTAACTAATTCAAAGTGGCACTTATAACAGATATGAATAAAGGCAAAGACCCTTTGTTGGCCAAGTGAAGGTTTGTATTGAAGATTGACAAAGGAAGCTTAAGCATGAACCAGGTATATCCTTTGTGTGCATAGACACGAGCAGATTCGAGCATATGGGATGCACGTGAAGAAGATAATCTTAACTTGGTATATTTGATATTTCCTGATCGAAAAGGTTGCATAATTGATAAGGAGAAAGACTCCTTACTCAAAGAGAACACTATACAAGATATGGAAGGAGTTAGAAGTTGAGAACAATCGGAACTCTTCCACCAAGGAAGAGTAGCATTAGCAGTCTAGTTATTCCTTCATCTACTAACTCTATATATTGCATGATGTTCTCATTCTACAGGTACGCACAAAAGCAGAAGTTAAACATGATTTGAGAGCAAAATACTGAGGCATTTTGCAAGCAATTCGCGTGTGATTCAAATGTACAAACCTAAAGCTACATGAACCGGATAGAAGAACCAGTTCCAGGTGTTATGATAATAGGTGTTAAAACTGGTTCTTCTATCCGGATTGAACACCACACAAATCACCCCTCCCCCCCCCCCCCCCCCTTTCGTGTGTTTGGAGCCCTTCTTTTTTATCATCTTAATATTTTTAAAAAAAGACCCTTCTTTTTGNGTTAAAACATAAATGGATAACATAGAGGGTTATCCTTGAAGAGGCTAACACCTTAGGAGAAGATCATGATGAGTGCACCACCTAGAAATTGGGAAGGGCAATCCACTGCTAGGCCACCACTCTTCAACAACCAGTACTACTCCTGGTGGAAAAATAGGATGAGAGACCACATGATAGGAGAGGACTATGAGCTATGGGACGTTGTCATTGATGGTCCTCTGGCTACCGTGAAGCAAAATGCTGAAGGAGTAGAGGTGCCAAAGACAAGAGTTGACTGCACTGCTGAGGATCTAAGGAAATGGGAGAAGAATGCTAAAGCCATGAAATGACTTGTTTGTGGACTTGTTCCGAAAGAGTACAATAGAATTCAAAGTTGTACCATTGCTAAGAAAATTTGGGACACCCTGCAAGTGGCCTATGAAGGAACACCTCAAGTGAAGAGGTTCAGAGGAACTCTACTATTGTCACGACCCCAGTTCGCCCTCCGTGAACATGTCGTGACGGCACCTAGTCCCTAAGACTAGGTAAGCCTAACAATGCGGAATAACAACATAAATGCGGAAATAAGTAAGTAAAAGAAAGCTAAACAATCAAAAAAAAAGGAAGACTGTATATAAAATCCACTTGGCATATACAACCCAAAATAATACGGAAGTCTACAACATCACCCCAAAACCGGGAAACTCACGGGAACCACAGGCTAACAGAATATAATACACTGCTCTAACTCCAGAATAACTATACAACTGAAAGGGGGGAATAAACTTTTCACAAAGTTGGAATAAGATAGAGACTCATGGTCTGCGGACGCGGCAGATATACCTCGAAGTCTCTGTTGTATCTCTCAACCTCGGGGATAGTGCGCCTGAGTGGAGGTACCTGGATCTGCACATGAAAAACATGTGCAGGAAAGGGCATGAGTACAAAACAGCGGTACTCAGTAAGTGCCAAGCCTAACTGTCGGGTAGTGACGAGGAAGGTCAGGGCCCTACTGAGATCAAACAATATAATAGGAATTTACAGTATGAAAACAGGCGGTAATAGTGAGTACAGCGGTAAAATAAGACAGGTCAAACAAGGCAATAACTAAACACAAGAATAAAGTAAACCCGGAATATGTACAGCTTAATAACAATGGTAACAATGAGGATCTCCCAGGATACCCTCCTGTAGTCCGTTTCTGTATATCCAAAGGATCTCCCGGGATATCGTCCCGTAGTCCATCATATGTATATCCGAAGGATCTCCCGGGATACCGTCCCGTAGTCCTACTATCAGTGTGCAGGGGGATCTCTCGGGATACCTTCCCATAGTCCCAAAGTAAAAATGCAGGCACAACGAGAAGACATTCAGAAATAGGGTGCAAAATACAAGGCAACAAGTAGTCCTAGCCTAACATGCTTCACGTAGTACAATTAAAGCAACTTAAGCAAATAGGCAATTTAAGTCAACTAGGCATGTTTTTCTAAACTAACATAGACTTTAATTACAAGAAGAATAAAGCAGGTAAGAAAGAAACTCAGTCTGAATATTTAAAGTAAAACCGGATTTTCAACAATTTGCACAAGTACGCGCTCGTCACCTCACGCACCAGGCATCCAATTACCAAACATCACATCCTAAGGGGAAAGGTCCCCCACACAAAGTTAGACAAGCCACGTACCTCGAATCGGCTCAAAATCAACTTGAAATCACACGTTTGCCACGAGTATCCGACTCCAAATGGCCCAAATCTATAAAAGTTCTATTACATATCGTAAATAACATCTCTTGCAACTGATCATACAGTTTAATTCAAGCTAAAGAGTGAAATTATGTAAAATGACCAAAATTCCCCCTCGGCCCATGACTCGGAATCGGGTAAAAGTTATATTCTCTGGACACCCATTCACTCACGAACTCATTTAACCAGAAACAATCTAAATTCGATGCCAAAAACCCCACAATTTTCCAAAATTTCGGATTGGGAACATCTTTTCCCTTCCTATGGTTTTTTTCCCCCATTTTTGATAATTAAACTAAAGAAAACAACGGGAAATAATGGTCTAAAGGTGGATTAGGATTAGAAAATGTTACCTATGATCTTTCTCTTCAAAACCCACTATAAATCGCCAAACTTTGAGCCCTCACACGATTTTTGGAATTATGAACCAAACTCTCGGATTCTTGGAATAAAATACCCAGGCAATCCGCACCTGCGGACTCGATCACTGTACCTGCGGTACCGCACCTGCGGAAGAAGTATCACAGGTGCGAAATTCACTAAAGATGCACTGGGGCCGCACCTGCGGTCGTTTGGTCGCGCCTGCGGTCCCGCACCTGTGGAACCCAGGTCGCACCTGCGACCACTGGTCAGTCACCCCCTATTGCACCTGCGATCAAGGCCACCGCACCTGCGAGGCTGCACCTACGGAAAAAGCCTTCGCAAGTGCGAAGACACCAGAAGGTCTCTGGTTCAGCAGCAACAACTCCCAAACTTCACTCGTTAAGCATCCGAAACAACCCCGAGGCCCCCGGGACCTCAACCAAAACCACCAACCAACCCTAGCACCTTATTTGAACTAGGTCGATCCTTAAAACACGTCTCTTAACATCAAAAACATCGATTATGCATAGGTTCAAGCGTAGAAACTTAAGAAAATTCCGAATTCGCATCCGACGTCGAAACACGTCTAAACTCATCCGAATGACCTCAAATTTTGTACACACATCCCAAATGACATGACGGAACTACTCCAACTTCCGGACTTCTATTCCGACCCTTGAATAAAAAATTCACTATCGGACCGGAAACTCCAAAAATTCTAACTTCGGCATTTCAAGCCTAAATGAGCTACAGACTTCCAAAATACATTCCGAACATGCTCCCAACCCCGCAATCACCTAACAGAGCTAATGGAATCATCAGATTTCCATTACAAGGTTGTCTTCACACTGCTGCGACTACGGGCAACTTTTCAACACTTAAGCTCTCATTTAGGGACTAAAAATCCGAAAACTCTCCGAAACTTAAAACCGAACGTCTTGGAAATTCAATTAAGCAGGAATAGACTTGGGGAAAATAGTTAACAGGAGATCGGGGTGTTAATTCTTAAGACAACCGACCGGATCGTCACAACTATATTCTCAATATGAGAATCTTACCATGAAGGATGGGGAAACCATCCAAGAGATGTATACAAGGTTCACTATACTAACAAATGAACTAAAGTCTCTTGGAAGGATTATTCCTGAAGAAGATAGAGTTGAGAAGATTTTGACAAGGGTTCTGCTAGTTACTTGGGAGAGCAAAATCACACCTATTCAGGAATCAAAGAACATTTTCACCCTTAATTTGGATGAGCTAATTGAAAATCTCACTGTCTTATGAACTTAGGAGGCAAACCATGAAGATAGATGTACCCAAGAAAGAAAGGAGCCTAGCACTCAAAATCACTGAAGGTTCTGATCTAGAAGATGATGAAATGGCTATGATCACAAAGGACTTCAAGAAGTACCTAAGGAGAGAAAGGTTCCTTAAAGAAGTGGGAGCTACAGCAAGCCAAAGGTTCTTGAAAAGCAAACCAATGAGGGATACTACAAGTGTGGGCAGACTGATCACCACATCAAGAACTGCCCTCAATGGGAAATTGAATGGAAGAAGGAAAGAGCTGAACGAAGAAATAGGAAGAAGGAACATGTTCAACTAAGAAGAGCAAAGGATCAACAAAGGCTATGGTTGTTGATTGGGGAGAGAGATCAGATGATGAAGATGGAGACGAACAAGAACTTATGGCCATTGGAGAATGTAATGAAGAAACTGAGGTCCAAGTGAAGGGGAGCAGCTAAATATGGTACATGGATAATGGTTGATCAAAGAATAAGACATGAAGCAAGAACCAGTTCCTTTCACTTGAGGATGGGAAGAAATGTGAGATCATTAGGGTTGGAATGGTAGGTAATACTGATTATCACTCTATTGAGAATGTATACTTGATAGATGGCCTAAAATACAGTGTTATCTATGTATCACAATTGTGTGATAGAGGTAACATGGTAGGATTCACCTCTACCAAATATTTTGTGATTAGTTCTACCACTGACAAGATTGTTTTGCAAGGAAAAAGAGTGAACAATATATGTATTGTAGACATGTCCACACTTTCAGAAAATGAACTCACTTGCTTAAGTGTGTTGGATAATGATCTCCTTCTTTGACACAAGTGACTTGGACATGCCAGTGTGAGTCAACTCAACAAATTAGTCTCCAAGGACCTGGTGATTAGGTTGCCTAACATCAACTTCAAGGAAGATAAAGTTTGTGAGACTTGTACAAGGGGGAAGCAGGTAAGATCCTCTTTTAAATGCAAGAAAGTGGTAAGCACCACCAGGACGATGGAACTGGTCCATATGGATCTCTGTTGTCCAATGAAAACTTTAAGCAGAGGTAGTAAAAGATATGTGATGATGCTTGTTGATGATTACTCTAGGTTTACTTCGACATTATTTTTAACATCTAAAGATGAATCATCTGACATGTTTACTTCTTTTGTTAGAAAGACTCATAAACAACTAGGTAATCAACATGCATCGACTAGGTCATCATTGCACTGAATTTGAAAATACTAAATTTGCTGAATTTTGTGATGAGCATAGCATAGATCATAATTTTTCTGCTCCTAGAACTCCACAATAAAATGGAGTTGTTGAAAGAAAGAATAGGACACTCGAAGATATTGCTAGTACTATGCTTCTTTTTAGTCAACTGCCCCATAGCTTCTGGGCAGAAGCTGTAAACACTGCATGTTACATCATAAATAGGTGCATGACTAGACCTCTTGTAGAAGACTCCCTATGAGTTACTTAAAGGGAGAAAATCAAACATATCTCATAGTAGGGCATTTAGATGCAAGTGCTTTATGCACAACAATGGTAAAGACTCCCTAGATAAGTTTGATCCCAGAAGTGATAAGGGAGTATTCTTGGGATATTCTTTACATAGCAAATCTTATAAGGTCTATAACAAAAGAACTATGTGTGTAGAAGAAAGTGTTCACATGGTTTTTGATGAAACTAACATTCTTTCTGAGAGGCAAGAACATGATGATGAAGCAACTGGGATGGTAAGAAACTCAAATGAAACCACAGCCCAGACTGAAGCTGCACTAGAGGAAGAAATAGGTGATGGAACAGGTTCTTCCACCCAGGGCAACATGACAGGGGGAATAGAACAAAGAGGAAATGATTCTCAAATCTCAAAGGAACCTGTCCATGAATCTGTTCCACAACAACAAAACATTGAAGGAACATCAATGTGAAACTAGTTGGTTATGGAATCTTACAAGTATCAAAGTTCTCATCCTATTAAGAATATAATTACTGATCCTCCCTCTAGAATCAAAACCAAATCTTCATTAAAGAATCTTTGTGCCTTTGATGCTTTCTTATCTCTTATTGAACCTAAAAATGTTGCTGAGGCTTTGCAGGATGCAAACTAGGTAAATGAAATACAAGATGAACTCAACCAATTTGAAAGGAGTCAAGTTTGGCATCTGGTACCCAGACCCAAGGACAGATCAGTAATAGGCACAAAATGGGTCTTTAGAAACAAACTTGATGAAGATGGAACAGTTACAAGGAATAAGGCAAGATTGATGGTTCAAGGATATAGACAAGAGGAGGGCATAGACAATGATGAAACCTTTGCTCCAGTTTCAAGGTTGGAAGCAATAAGACTCCTCATAGCCTTTGTTGCTTACATGGAATTAACTCTTCACTAGATAGATGTCAAGCATGCCTTAAATGGCTATCTAAAAGAAGAAGTGTTTGTCAATCAATCCTTGGGGTTTGAAAGCAAGGAGTGTCCTGATCTATGTACAAGATTGACAAGGATCTTTATGGGCTCAAGCAGGCTCCAAGATCATGGTATGAAAGATTATCAATTTTTTTGCTTGAGCATGATTACAAAAGAGGTAAAATTGACAATAATTTGTTCTTGAAAGAAAAAGGTAAATATCTCTTGATCGTTCAGATATATGTTGATGATATAATCTTTGGAGCAACCACTGATAAGTTAGGTAAAGAATTTGCTAAACTAGTGGAGGGTGAATTTGAAATGAGCATGATGGGTGAGATTAATTTCTTTTTAGTCTTACAAATTAAACAAAATTCAAATGGAACTATGATCCATCATCAGAAGTATGTAAAAGAGTTGCTTAAAAGGTTTTAAATGGAAGATTTCAAATAAATTGACACTCTTATTGCAAAAACTACAAAGTTGGATATAGATGAACCTGGTTGATCTGTTGATCAGAAGTTGTCTAGGAGAATGATTAGCTCATAATTGTATCTCACTACTAGTATACTCGACATTGTTTTCAGTGTAGGCCTTTGTGAAAGATTTCAGGCGAATCCAAAGGAGTCTCACTTGACTGCTATCAAGAAGATTTTTAGATATCTAAAAGGCACCACTGATCTTTGTCTATGGTATCCAAAGGTAGTAATTTTAATCTAGTGGGATATTTTGATGTTGATTACGCAGGTTTTCTTGTGGATAGAAAGATTACCTCAGGTATGACACACTTCCTTGGCTCATGTCTTGTGTCTTAGGCCACCAAAAAGCAAAATTCAGTGGCCTTATCTACTGTTGAATCTGAGTATGGTGTTGTTGCTTTTTATTGTGGATCAAATAGCAATTAATGGACTTTGGAATTGATGTTGGTTGTATCCACATCTTTTGTGATAACACTAGTGCAATTAGTATGACCAAGAACCCGGTTCATCACAAGAGAACTAAGAACATAGATGTTAGGCATCATTTTTGAGGGACTACTACGAAAAAGGTTTGATCATTGTGGAATTTACAAGAACCCGGTTCATCATAAGAGAACTAAGCACATAGATGTTAGGCATCACTTTTTGAGGGACAACTACGAAAAACATTTGATCACTATGAAGTTTTGTGCTACTGACAAGCAAATAGCTGACATCTTCACAAAAGCTCTAAGTAGAGATCACTTTGAAAGGAACATATTAGAATTAGGGATGATTAAGATCACCTAAAATGACCAGCTCAAAATTTACAATCGAACAAAAAATGAAAAAAAGAATTGGTTAGAAAATCTGTAAATTTTGTATATAATTAGATTAGATTTTGCTCAGGCTCATACTTTCAATAGTATACTCTGTGCCATGTGCTAAAATGACTCATTAATCTCTAATGATATATTCTCTATTTTTGGAAAATTTAGACCTACACAAGAGAATTCTCAGTGAAGAACCTGGTTCATCAAGAACACTCGGTATGTTTTCTACACTCTACATAATTTGAAATAATATTAGATCATGATTAAAAGCAGAGCCCCATCTAATCCGAAATCCTTTTTGAACTTATCCTCTACAGACGAACTCATTCCGTTCAAAAGAGTCCTAACCGAATTAAAGTGCCTAGCTTCTAGGGATTTACTCCAACGTCTTTTCAAATCTGAAATTCAGTTTGATTAGACTTCTGAAAAGTTGTCGTTACCCCGTTAAACACTTCTCTTTAAATTAACCAGGCTTAGTGTCTTCTTCACTTCACCTTTTCAAGTCGTCAAAACACTCTTCATCTTCTCTTATCTTCCAAACATAATCCAACTCTTCTTCTTTCATACTCAAGCACATAAATGGCTAACCCGTCTAAAAAACCTTCATCATTACCCAAGGAAATCACACACACACCATCCATCACACCTTCAACCACACTGCAACCTAAGAAAGGAAAATTTAAGATGATTGCTAGCAAGACAGTGGCTAGGAGTGAATTATCCAAGAAATTAGATGAACAATTGAAAGCTAGCCAAGCCCCCACGAACCCCAGAAATCTGAAGAATCCTTCAAGTCTGCTATAGAGGGGGAAGAAACTGGTTCTTCTGAAGTAGAACAGTGTCACGACCCCAGTTCGCCCTCCATGAACATGTCGTGACGGCACCTAGTCCCTATGACTAGGTAAGCCTAACAATGCGGAATATCAATATAATTGCGGAAATAAGTAAGTAAAAGAAAGCTAAACAATCTAAAAGTAAAACTGTATATAAAAGCCACTTGGCATATACAACCCAAAATAATACGGAAGTCTACAACATCACCCCAAAACCGGAAACTCACGGCAACCACAGGCTAACAGAATATAATACACTTCTCTAACTCCAGAATATCTATACAACTGTAAGGAAGGATAAAAAAATTTCACAAAAAGCTGGAATAAGATAGAGACTCCTGGTCTACGGACGGGGCAGATGTACCTCGAAGTCTCTGTTGTATCTCTCAACCTCGTGGATAGTGCGCCTGAGTGGAGGTACTTGGATCTATACATGAAAAACATGTGCAGGAAAAGGCATGAGTACACCACAGCGGTACTCAGTAAGTGCCAAGCCTAACCTCGGTCGGGTAGTGACGAGGAAGGTCAGGGCCCTACTGAGATCAAATAATATAATAGGAATTTATAGTATGAAAACAGGCGGTAATAACGAGTACAGCAGTGAAATAAGACAGGTCAAACAAGGCGATAACTAAACACAAGAATAGAGTAAACCTGGAATATGTACAGCATATTAACAATGGTAACAATGAGGATCTCCCAGGATACCGTCCTGTATTCCTTTTCTCAAATGTCCAGTGGATTTCCCGGGATACCGTCCCGTAGTCCATCATCTGTATATCCAAAGGATCTCCGGGATACCGTCTCGTAGTCCATCATATGTATATCCAAAGGATCTTCCGGGATACCATCCCTTAGTCCATCATATGTATATCCAAAGGATCTTCCGGGATACCGTCCCGTAGTCCATCATATGTATATCTGAAGGATCTTCCGGGATACCGTCTCGTAGTCCAGAATATGTATATCCAAAGGATCTTCCAGGATACCATCTCGTAGTCCATCATATGTATATCCTAAGGATCTTCTGGGATACCGTCTCGTAGTCTAACTATCAGTGTGCAGGGGGATCTCCTGGGATACCGTCCCGTAGTCCCAAAGTAAATATGCAGCCACAAAAAGAAGACATTCCGATTTAAAGTGCAAAAATACAAGGCAACAAATAACTCTAGCCCAGCATACTTCACATAGTACAATTTAAAGCAATCTAAGCAAACAGGTAATTTGGGGCAACTAGGCATGCCCTCCTAAGCTAACATAGACTATGATTGCAAATAGAATAAAACAGGTAAGAAAGAAACTCAGTCTAAATATTTAAAGTAAAACCAGATTTACAACAATTAGCACAAGTACGCGCTAGTCACCTCACGTGCAAGGAATTCAAATTCCAAACATCACAGCCTAAAGGGGAAAGGTCCCCCCCCCCCCCCCC